>VWPW01000756.1:795191-981384 GCA_013389825.1 Crypturellus undulatus
GGGGCCGCCCGCAGGGCCCCACCGCGGGCGGCCTCCATGGCACCGGTACCGGCACCGGGGGCTCTTCCCGCCGCGCGGCGAGCTGCTGCCCGGGACCGTCCCCGCGGCGCGGGGCTTGCTCTGCGGGCGCCGCTCAGACACGGGGGGCTGCAGCGAGGGATGGATGGGGCGGGGGGAGACGAGCCTCCTGCCAGCCGAGCCTGAGGTCACCGGCGCGCCGAGCTGCCCCGGGGAAGGAGGAAACAAATGCGCGTGGATCGAGTATCCACGAGCTTGAACGAGTGGGAGGGGGCGAAGGGGCAGTCGGAGCCGCCTCGGTGCAAACCGCGAGCAGCGATGCTGGGACGCGGCTGGAAGGAAACAGCCCTGCAGCTGCCTGGGGTTTCCCTGCGAGGAGCTGCTCCCCTGAGCGAGCAGAGAGCCTGTACGACGTGCGCAAGTTCCCCAGCCCCTGGCAGGCTCCCTCCGGACCACAGTCAGGCTGGGGGCAAAGCTGGGCCCTGAGCAGGAACCTCGAGGCCGCGGCCGCGTTGGGCCTGCGCACGGGCGTGCGATGTGCCCCAGTGTCCCAGGCCTCGTGGCTCTCCCGTGAGATGGCTCTGCCCGCGCTGCAGGCCGCCTCTCTGCTCAGGTGCCTGTGGAACTGGTCCCGGTTGCTGGCGTGGCGAGGGGGAAACTTCCCATTGCTTTTTACAAACTGTGAAACCTTAAGCCTGTATCAGGTGGTGAGAGAGCAGGGGGAGATCAGGGGGTTTCAGCACTTGCAAATCTCTTCATTTCATCACTTTAAAAAGGAATTTTTATCTCCAACCATACTGAAGATAAATGATCTATTAATAACAATAAAAGAGAGTTCCAGGCAAAGAGAGCCAGGTATTCACATTTTTTTAATGGACTTCTGGTTTAGGATTGATTTTCTGAACAATGCTTCAATGATGGTTTTTCATAAGATACAGTATTTGATTTTTCCATGAGATATCAGGAACAGATGCATCTAAGTAAACAGATACATGTAAGTACAGACACTCACAGAAGGCACTCTTCATTTTGTCCATGTGAGCTTGAAGAATGATTTATTTTTGTAGCCCTTAAGCATAATAATAATAATAATAGAACATGTGTGTCCATTTTATTGCCATATTTTCAAAGTTCATACAACTCAGCAAGCAACAACCATTTTTGTTTCAAGCTGGGCCTTAGACCATATACTTTATTAAAGAAAATTCCACAGAACCCAGAACTGGCAGAGCTGTATGCAAAGGGCTGAGGAACTGTTTTACTAGAACAGTTGTATCTAGTGTGTGTGGGACGGATCAGAGCTATGTTCTTCGTTACTCACCTTACCAGAAAGTCTATGACATCCAGAGCTTAGGCTGTATAATCATTCCCATATAAACCACACATTTTGCAGTGGAGAATGGTCACGGTAAAAACACATTTGTGGCTTAAGTCTGGTGTGGAGAGTCTCAGGAGTCTCAGACAGAACTTTTTTTTTTTTTCCTCTCTACAAGAGTCTGAAATTAAGCAATTCAGTCAATTATTTGCGTATGGAAACAGTAGAAAAGGGTCATTTTAACCTATGTTTTCCAGGTTTTAATACTTACAAGTGACTTGATTCTAGAAGTGATCTTTGGTCACTGGAGCAAGAACTTGAATGTGTGCATTAAAGTCTAAGGGAAATTTGTGATGAAGTCCAGTATAAACAGGAGACAGTTCCTATATATTTTTTTCTGACATTTACATTTACTCTGAGGACCATAGTCACGGCTTCGGATATCAGAGCTGGCGTATCAGAGCAGTGAAAATTTGTTGTGAGATAAGACTTTAGTATGAGATGTTTATACAGTGTATGATATCCCTGAGGATCCAGTTTGGTAGGGATGGGAATTCCTTCACTTTTCAGTGAAACCTTGGGTGCAGGTTACACAGCGAAGCTATGTAACAAACTGTGGAAGGAAGTGCCTTTTGTCGTCATCCACACGTAGTCAGCCAAGGCTGGGCTCAGCAGCGTTTGGTCCTCTCCATATCTCAGGGTCTTGTGCACCCCTGCTGGAAGTTGTTCTCAGAAGGGGAACAGGGCAAAGACAGAACCAGGCCCTAAGAGTTTACAACTGGGTGTAACAACCCTGGAAGTGTTTCTGAACATGGCTCTTCCCTTCTCCCTACTCTCAATTTATGTTTGCTACAGATGTAAGAATTCAACATGGAAGGATGCAGTGAAGGCCTTAGCTAAAATGCAAAAATACAGATGCGAGAGATATCATTGAGGAGAGGAGGAGAGAGGAAAGAAGAGAAAGGATGGGGTAGGGAGGAGAACATAGAAGGGACCATGCAGTTAAAGAACTTGGATTGAAGGAAGGGTGTGATGCCAAAGGCCAGTCGACCAAAGGAAAACAAAGTCCCAAGACTCATGGTATGTCTCCTTGTACTGCAGCTGTATCTGCAACTGACTATTTAAATTTCCGAGACCTGCACTGACTGCAGGCTCCTCACTTCTCCATGCCCTGAGAAGAGAAACAATTGCCATAGGGCATTACGGTGCAAGTCAGAAGGGAGCACTGACACTGATGGGATCCATGAGCTCCCATCCCTTTGGGGTAGCCCTGACCTCTTAGCTAGTTCCTCTGGGGTTTGCTGTGGTTGGGGAGGCCCATGCTGATGTGAGTGCTCCTGCAGGCTGCGGGAGAAGGAGTGTGTAATGGGAGTGAGGGGGTAGTGCATGGCATGGCAACGATGCCCTGCCATGATATTGCAGAAACCAAAATAACCAATGTCATCTTCAGAACTGGGAGCAGAAAGGCTGAAAGGAGGTGTAAAAAGATGCAAAAGAGATAAAGGGAGGCACTTTCAAGTCTTCTTTAGGCTGATATTGTTGAGAGCAAGACGAGGGCCCCAGTTTCTGTCAACAGCAATAGATACATCTACTTGACAAAACAACATCAAGTAAAATGAGGCAGGCCCAGTATTCAGTTTCTATACATGCTCTTGGTTGGCCTGGGCACTCGTATTCTTCTATGCCAACGTGCTTGGTGCGTGTTGGGGCCACTCCAAACTCTCAGCTGTAGGGCCGAGGTGTGTCGGAGTTATGTGCCCAGCACCAGTGATGCTCTGCCTGGCCCTGCTGCCATCGGCATCTTGAGCCAAACAGAGACTGTGCAAGGACGTACCATCCGGCCCTGGCATCTCTTTGGCTCGTTCACACGGCATTTCTGCTGCCCTAACTCTTAAGATTTCCACAGTGCCTCCACTCAGAAGCCTGAGCACGGCCACGCCATCACTTCTGCTCCCCTCCTGCTGTAACACTTAGTGATACTGAAAGAAAAAGCAACAGGGGCAGCTGTACTTTGGCGTTGTGTAACAGGCAGTGTCGTGAGGTCCTGTGAAAAGAAACGTGCTGCAAGAAAAGAATAAAGAAAACAATTGGACGCATTACTGCTTTTCTAATTCCTCGTGCTTCAATACTGCCCAACATCTGCTAATAATATTTAATCTAACTTCTGAAAGTGTGAGTTCAGACACTATCAAACGGATGGTTCTGATCCTGGAAACCTCTTAAATGCATAGCCCTGATGTACATTAATTGCTTTCATTTAAGTAAGAAGATTATTCCTTTATCATCAGGTAATTGATTTAAAAGTGTTTCACCGTATGTTTACACTTGACATGAATTGGTGTGCCCAAGGGTTTAATCGTTTAATAGATTTAGTCATTTAACGAAATCTGATGGTCATTGCATTACATTAACACCTGAAGGTATTTATACAGTTCTTTGCGGGCAAGGAACTGTGTGTCTCAATTTGTGTACAGAAATAATGTTTGAGCTGGTATTTTTCACCAAATGTTTTTAAAGGGATTTCCTGTGTGAAAGGTAGGCAGTGGGGCTGTATATGAACATGCAGAAGCACATGTGCACCATGCTTTTTTTTTTCTTTTTTTTTTTTTTTTTTTTTTAACTTATACATTGCTGTCTCTGTTGCCTTGCCCAGATCCTGGTTTCTGTGTTTTATGGATTTCTTGTGAAGCTATCTGTTCATTGTCACTCTGCCGGGTAGGTTTTGCTGTTACTGTTTACCCAGCGGATGCTGGTGAAGATAGACTCAGGGAAAATAAAGAAATCACACTTACGCTTTTAGACCCATTGTGGAGGCGAGATGCTGCCCAAAGTTTCTTCTGAAAATGAAATGCTGAAAAAGCTATTTACATTTTCATCTTACTGAGGTGGCCAGTGGGGTAACACAATAAAATATACTGCATTGAGCTTTGTTCTTGGAAAATAGCTTCTATTGACATGCAAGAATGCTTGGGGAACCTTTCATTTGGCTTTGCACTGGAGCAATTTGCAGACTAGTAATAGGCAACCTTAAAAGTATTTTTAAAGGTAGTATTTGACAATGGATTTTAACAGTGGAAAAAGTCAAAAAGCTTTGTAATTATATTAGCACTGGAAAATACCTTTCTGAACAAATAGTTTATTGCTCTTTTTATTTTGAGTTCTATTTTAATTTATGGTTGATGATATGCATGCCCTTAAAAGCATTTATGTCATGTTGTCACTCTCAGATAATAAAATGATTATAGTTAAGGATGTTTGTGCCTGAAATGCCAATGGCTTAAATTCAGATTGGGATAACTCAGTGACTTCAGAGTAGCATTATTACTGCTCATGGCTATCTCTGGGATGGAGTTATTTGTACACTTTTTTAAGAATATTTAATTTTGTATCTTAGTATGTATTTAGCTGTCATTTAATTGTGAGTTTTTAGTAGATTTGCCTATGACTATTTCTTGACATTTTTTTCCAGAGTTGCTTTCTCTGTTAATATGGGCTATGAATTTTTCCTTAGGACCCAACTCAGTATGTTTCACACTTCTTATTTTGGAGTTACCTGATCTTTTGATGCCTAATGATAGAGTGGTAATACTCAGGAAATCTCAAGTAATACTAAGGGAAGCTGCAAAAAAGATCACTTCTGTTTGACAAGATATGCACTCTCCTTTGCTTGGATATACAGGCTCCCCAATCCCTACTGCTGCCATCTCCCTTAAAAAGAATAATGAACAACTCTTATTACTCCACATAACTCTGTTTTTAAATTAGATGTCTTCTGTTCCACCCCCCACCTCCCCCCCAAAAAATGCCACAAATATGTTACTCATCTTTGAGACAATAGCTGCAGTTCGGCTACAATTAGAATCTGATCAGAGCAGAGAGAATGGATGAATACAAAAGAAATCATCAGATTCCAGAAATGTGATACCATGGGTCAAATCCTGCTTGCTTCCCTAATAAAAACTGACTTGCATGAGTTAGACGAGCATATTTTAATCAAATTAGGAAAAAAAAATCTAAAATGATAGTGGCTATTACAGAGTCTAAAAATAAAGAAAAAAAAAAAAAGGAGCTGAGGTCTGTGAGTAAAAAAAAATCTTCAAAAGAGTACAAAGTATTTTGATTTAATCCTGCTAACATCTGCCTGTTTTGAACACGAAAAAAGCCTAATGTTCATCTAATAGTCTTAGTGCATTTTGTAATTAAACTAATTAAACAAAACATCTTACAGCTTTTCCCTGGAAAGAACCCCCTCTCTCTCCTGCTCATAACAGAAACTGAAAATAATCTCTTTTGTTTGCAAGGCAGATAACATGACTTCCCTCTTGACATATATTTTTCAGCAAATGCCTTTCAATATTGGAGACTCAAGAAGCAACTGAGCCCAATGCAGAGATGGCAGAAACTGCTCCCCCAAAAACCTCTGTCTACAAAAGGAAAGTTTTTGATCTTAGTAGTTCTTCTTCCCCTCACTCTCAGCTTCCAAAGTCCATAAAAATGCTTCTAAGCAAAATTAGCTTCCAAGTCCATAAAATTGCAATATATCATTTAAATCATGACTTTTATAGCATCCTTTCTTAGTATTGGAAAGGGGAAGCCCATGAAATGGTGTGAAGACATTCTAGGCTTTGAAGATGGTTAGAGATATGATGGCATTTTCAACACACCTCCTTATTGCCATGAAATGAAAAGTGCTTAGTTGATTAGCAGGCTGATCCAACATGGTGAATTCTAATTAAAGTCAATGGGAGTTTTGCCAAAGTGAGGGCTGCATAAACAGCCATTCAGGGACTTCTTAATCATTTTCTTGGAAATAGAGCAAAATCTCTTTTTTTTGTTGTTTTTGTTTTGTTCTGTTTTTTTTTTCTCCTTTACAGCTACCCCTGTTTAAATGAGTTAAATAATTTTAAGCATCCGTATATATTAAAACCAATCTCATTTATACGAGGCACAGCTCTGTTGAACTAGAGACTCTGTTTTCATCCCCTGCACAGTTCTGGCCCTTGCACAGTCTAGCCCTGCTTCATGAACAAGAAAATCCAGAATTACTCTTTGTGTGAGAATTATGGCATACCAAAAACAGCACATTTTATATTAACATCTAAGTAGTACTGGTATTACAGGTCATCAATATGAATGGCATATCTGTCTCCCATGTACATTTATCTGTGAACGACCAGAACAATATGTGCACTATAAATATTTTTTTTTTGTTGTTTTCTGAGACATCTGCAGGTGGAATGTCAGACAACCTTAGGAAACCCCACAAGAATCTGCCCTGCTATAACAAAACTTTTGTTCCCTTTGCTAGATAAACAGTCT
The DNA here is from genome assembly GCA_013389825.1 of Crypturellus undulatus. Taxonomy (NCBI): domain Eukaryota; kingdom Metazoa; phylum Chordata; class Aves; order Tinamiformes; family Tinamidae; genus Crypturellus; species Crypturellus undulatus. Next base: position 801,844 of record VWPW01000756.1, read on the forward strand.
TAAGATTAAGTGTGGGTTTATGCCTACTTTTGAAACAAGATTTCTCTTACTCCCAAGTTGCTGGGACAAACTTATGCCCAGGGGAAGGCTTTGAGACAAAGAGAAAGAGAAAAAAAGAACGAAAGAAAGAAAAAAGGAAAAAAAAGAAAAAAGGAAAGAAACTGCGTCTTGTCTTTTCCCTCAAACATATCTGCTCCACTGAATGTTGCAGAGACAGTGTTGGACAAGGGTTTTACCCATACTGATTCTGAAGGGATCAGGATAAAACCTTTGGTGAATGTCAAGGTCTGCTCAATAAATAGTTTTGTTCACTGCACGAAACGAACAGTTGTATTGTATTAAAGGATGTAAAACTCAGGATTTTTTGAAAACAAGTATGAAAAAATGTGAGTTGCTATCTCTAAGATTTTTTTTCAAGGATAAGTCTGCATTTAAATGCTACGTCCACACATACAGTCTGTTACCTTACAAAAACATATGATCATGATTTCACATTGGAGTGCTTGACATGCAGTTATTTTATACATTGTGGAAGTGAATGGAAACAGCACTATTCATGTTCCTGCACTCTTTCATGGTTTCGGTGCCTATGGAAGGTGCAAAGCAGTGCTGAGGATTGGAGTTCTCAGCTTCAAGTGCTCTCTTCTGTGTTGGGAGAAGTAAATCAGATCCACAATGGTTTTGTATAAATATATTATTAAAAAGAAAATCAACAAACCTCTCTCTCTAGCAACAATTTCACATATTGTTCCAGCCAAAAAGGCCAGCTACAAAGAAAAATTAAATTTGCAGAGGCTGCTGAATGTCTCTGCTCAGCAGATTCATTTTAATTAGTCAAGAAGAATTTTCTCACTTGGACAAAGAAAAACAGCTCTTCAAAATGACATTAAACAAAGATGGGACATCACATCTATCACTGCTCTGGCAATTACCAGTATTTTGTGCATTCAGCTATCATCTTTATTAGCAACACTATCCTTTGGCAATGTAATTGTTTTTTAATTGGAGCCTATGAACAGTGAGGATTGGCTAGATTGGGACCTCTTTAGAGTGAAGAAGTTATTTTACTGACCAAGTTCAGGGAAAAGTAGCATATCAAAATTTAATATTTCTCCTTGTGTTTCTGGAATCATTACTGCCTTTCCGGCTGTTGCTTATTCACATCTCTCGCTTTCTACCCTTCTTTTCTTTCTCCTGTATTTCTGATGTTGTAAGACTGATTAGCCACTAAATTACATTGCATTCAGGTAACGAGATCTTTGTTATTGATTTGCTCTGAAGGCTCTCTTTGACAGACAGACTGGTAGAATCCTTCATCCAGGTTAGAGCATAATCTTTTGAAGGTTTCTTCCAGATGTCACTACTATAGCAACAGCTTCTATAGTGTTAATGCTCATATTAAATAGGGTTCAGCCCAGCATTACCATCCAGCCATATGGCCCTGTTTTTTTAAACTTGAAAATGAGTTTGCTGCTCCTTCTGTAGGGGAGGCTGCCCAGCAGTATCTTCTCTTTATTTTTCCTTATTTCTACTATCTACTTCTTTAACTCTTTCAAACTCTTGAAAGACTGGTAAGGATTTTTTTTTTTTTTTTTTTTAAAAAAAAAAAAGGGCTAGTCTTCTTTAGCAAATTAAGGAAATCTATGATATTGCATTTTTTTTTCCGGCTAAAATCAGAATTTCAGGCACTTGCTGCTTGCTTTTTGTTGCTTCCCATCTTAGGCTTGCTGAGTTGTGCCCATCTTGCATCCTTACATGTCATTTCCACTTCTTATTCACTGGAGTCACAGCCCAGTCTCCTTTGTCTTCTGACTTCCTTGGGCTTCTGGAAATTTCATATTCAGCCCCAGGTCTTGTCCCCCTGCTGGTCAAAATCTTTGTGATAGGTTTTCGCCATCCAAAGGCAACTGTCTTTTCTATTTTTCCTCTCCTTTATTATCATTATTATTATTATTACTATTATTGTTATTATTATTGTTAATAAATTATTTTATTAAAGCATTAAACATCAGATTCTAGCTAGCCTGCACTTGCTGTGCCTCATTTCATTTGTGTCAAGGGAAGTTACTAAATGTGCTGCCACTTCAACTCTGACCATCTCTAGGGCCTGACAGAGAGCTCCAGGTTTCAAGAAGGGGTTGAATTCAGTCCCCCTCTATGAGGATGGGTCCTTGGTGCTGCTCCATCCCCACAGCCAACCCACCTCAGCCGTGTGGGCGGGTTTGGGGCCAGAGATTCACCGCGGAGGGGACCCCAGTAGGTGGATGCCGACCAGCAAAGGGAAGAGGAGAGCCCACCAGAGCTGTGAGCAGCAGGAAACTCCATTCAGACTTGCCTTGGGGAACATGAGGGGAGCTGTGGTGGTGGAGCAGGGCAGAGCGAGGTGGTCGGACACCAGTGAACCAGGTCGGAATCAGGGCGAGTGGATGGCTGCACCCACAGGCTGGGAATCACTGTTTCTCACTCAGGGTTTAGGGTCACTGACTCAAAGTCAGGGATGAGAGTCATGTGAGAGCATACTGCAGGATGTAAGGAGGGTTTTTTCCTTCCCGTAAGGCATTGCCCAACTGGTAAGGTGCATTATGGATAGAGCTGGAAGGGACAGGAAAGATGGTCTTGTAATTATGGGATTCAGTGGGAAATCAGGAAATCTGAGTGTAATAACCAGCCATGACACAAATTTCCTGTGTGACCTTCTTCAGATCACTTACTCAGTCTGTGACTCAAGTCCCAGTTTGTAATATGGGGCAACAACACTTCTTCTCTTGCATCTTTTGTCTGTCTTGTCTATTTAGACAGTTGTGGTGCAGGTGTTTCCTACAGCTACATATAGCATCTTGCCCCAAAGTGGTTTTTAGTTTAGTCCCTTGGCATGACTGGTATTACATGGCTATTAATTCAGTTCATACAAACAGGCATGGGTTCAGCATATCTGAGTAACTGTTTTGACATTACCCTTTGTGGCACTTCAGCTTCATGGAGCCCCATTTCATCTGTATTTCAGAAAATGGAATTCAACTGCAGCAATAAGAGAGGTGATCCCCCTGATATATCACTAAGTAAAATCTGACATGCAGATATAATGAAAACATGAGGCAGTTTAATAATGAAAAATGTATAGTCCTGAGCTAATGGCTGAAAAATGTTTAGTGAAGGATTACAGTGAGGTAAAAAACCACAAGAAAGACATTCAGATAGATTAAACATTAGGAATTCATTTGTAAGTCCAGACAATCTATGGACTGTAATGTACTTTCTCGGTGTAACAGGATGCAAAGAAATAATTTTTTGAAAGACTTATTATCTTTCCTGGTAGGACTTCTGTAGTCTTCATCAAGGACTATGAATTTGCCTTGAAACCCCTATCCAACCCCAGGGCTGGCTGGTGCCGTTACTCCTGAGAGACGGGCACTGAACCAAGAGGCCAGGGCTGCTGGAGGTTAGAGGAGCTGGAGTCAGAGGGAGGACATGATACTAGCGAAAAACACTTTGGGGCATCAGATGGATCGAGACCAGACTGAGCTGAGTCAGAGACGAATCACTGCACAAAGCAGCACGGGAAGGCTGGCCACGAAGGGCCTGCGTTGGAGTATTGAAAACACATGTAAATACATACCCCGTGGGGACAACCACAAGGGCAACTCCGCATGCGGAAAGCAGGTGACTGTATACACCGGGAGCTGGAGGGCATCTCAGAGATGCATTTGTAGCTAAGAAATGAAACTTTCTGGGTAGGAAGTACCCAGAACATGCACTTTCTGGTGCAGGTGAGCAGAAATATCCCAGGTATTCAAAGATATCTAATGAGTAACAAATGTAAATGCTTGCAGCTGAGCCAGAACTTCCTGGCTCCCAGATTATGACTCTCCTCCCAGGAGTTAAACAGTCATGAGAATTAACTGAACTATCAAAGTTATAATTGATTGCTCAGTACTGCATTAAAAAAAATCTACAAATTTAGTGTGAAATAGTGGTTGTTGTGTAGTCCCAAAGGGAAGTAGGCCTCCAGGAAACTCTCTCTTAACTCTCAGGTCTTCCAGTAACAAATCAGCCTGAAAAAAAATATGATTTCTGTTTTTATTTCTGTTTTCACCTCAACAGCTTACATCATTGATTTTTCATCTAGGAGAGCATTCATGACAGTGGTAGGAAAACAAAAACAAAACAAAGCAATACTCTCCCCCTCCCAGTCTAGATCATGGTTATTTTAAATTAAAATGCCCTATCTGCAGCATGTCCAAGCAGCAGTGGATGACGCTGGAGTGCCTTGCCTGTTTTTTCTATGTAGCCAACTGTACTTACCCGGAAAGTTAGGCAAATCTTCTGTTGTTGCAAATGTGCCTAGGATTGTTTTGCATCTCTTTTTTTCTCCCCTCTCCTTTCAGGTACAAAGATTTGCACATGATCACCCTTTTTCTACTGGCACAAATACAGCCCATCTTAGTCTCATCTGTAATTAGTAGCTTCCCCTTTTCCAAAAAAACTTACCAAATGGAAAGGGAGATTCACTTCTATTTGTGGCTCCTCGGTGGTTCAACTGAATTATTTTTTTCACAACAACCCAGTTGCAGTCAGTCTCAGCACTTTTTGTAAACAAACATTTAGAGACATATTACTGCTTGGCTGCAAGGAGGAAAGGGTCTTATCAGTCTTTTGTTGATTTTTGTTTACTGAAAGTGTTGATTTTTTTTTCTTTTCCTTCACCTGTCTACAGGCATCGCCCTTTAATTTTCTATGTCCTCAGGACTTACTTTAACACTTCTAGAGAGGGATTTCTTCCTTACCTCATCCCTTTTTATCTTCTGAAAACAAACTCTCACCTCATCTCAAGCAGGGAGCAGAAGCTCTGGGCCCTTCAAGTGGCTCTTTCAGCTTCCCGCAGGGCCTGGTGGGGCACTGGGGATGGGGCTCCCTCCTATGTCGTTCTTCCTGGAAGAGGGCGTCAGACCCAGGTGCTCCTGTGGGCTATGGCTGCCACCTGAAGACCCCAGGAGCGCTGCCCTTGTTGCAGTCTTTCACAAAAGCTTCTTTCAGGGTGATCTGATTTCTTGTCTGGTTGTGTTTCACCATCTGTCCCTATTCTCTGCCAGTTTCATTTTGCCACCTCCCTGCAGCACAGAGAGGAACTTACGTCTAAAGTAAAGGGCATCTTCCCAGTGCAGACTGCAAGGGCTGCCATCCTGCCCAGGCCCTGCTCCCTTAACCCTTTCTGTTCTGTTCCCCTTGGCTACATTCATTCCTCAATGGGTTTTCTTTTCTGTCACCAGTTCATTCTTTTAACTTCCTCTCGTAGTCTCTGGTGCTGATGGGGTTATGGGGTTATGATCAGGCTGGTGCTTTCACAGCTTCTGACTAGGTCGAGTGAGGGGTAGGGGCCAAATGGGACAACCTGGGAGGGTTATCATTGATTGGTATGGGCAGCAGAGGAGACCTGAGTTTCAGAGCCTGTCTGTGAGCCCCCTCTCCCCTTTCTCTTTTGCCTGGGACAGGGTATGTCAGATCCCGAGGGCTGGCAAGGCTCCAGATTTCAGAGGCCAAGCTGAGAGAAGTCGGATGTTCCCTGTTTGCTGAGTATGGCTTAAAGACATTTCCCCCTGCACCACTGAACACTTCTTTGTATTTTAGCTTTATGATACTGTTAACACGAGCCGCTGGACTGTCCCTAACAAAGTTCCTGCTCACTCCTTGGGCACATTTGCTATATCTTAATCCACCTGAGTGTCCCAGTCAAAGCAACTTCAGTTAGGACCAGTTAGCTCATTCTTTTATGTGCTAGCTCCAAGTTTTGGGATTAACCCTTCTCATGCCTTCACATTTTATAAAACTGATGCTTTCCACAAGCTGTCATCTCTAGTGCTTCCATAGCGTGCCCAGGAACATTTTATACAAGCAGTGCAGCTTGCAGGGAAAATGCTTCACATATTACGAGATTTGTGGGAACATTGTATACAAGTTACTGTATGAGGTTTTTTTTTTTCAGTTTTCTGCTACGGTATTCCAGTAACTCNACAGCTCCCAGGGCATTAAAATCAACATAAAATCTTTTAGGAGTCAGTTTACATTGACCAGCTGTCACAGAAACAGGGAGAAATATGTGGGATAGTGGTGGACAATATGTGTACAGAGGAAGGTAGGCATTTTAGAGTTGTTAAATCCTATTGCTAAGCCCAGGGCTTAACAGGCTTTGCATTTTTTTGCTCCGAGGGTATCATGGTACAGTGAAAGCAAGCTGATGGGCTCCATTAGCATGAATGATAGCTTCCTTCTACACACAAGTCAATTTGCAGGTAAAGTTTTTTTCACACTGACAAGAGATAAAGAAAGCCTTTCTGAAAATGTCCCCGAGCTGATCTCAGGGCAAGGGAGGGTCTCAGCTCAATCAAAGCAAATGCTTGCTGACATTGTTCGGCTATTTTGGAAACTGCTAACCGTTGTTTCCAGCCTGACAAAATTAATAAGTGGATTCCCTGAAACTGAACATTAATCTCTGTCATCACCAGCTTTGCTTCTTTAAACTTGAGAAGTGTTTCTGTTAAATTCTCACTTAAATTTAAATAATAAGAGGACCCCTTCACAAAGCTCTATTCACACAGTAAATGCTGCATGCATTTTTAGAAACTAGGTTTTTAAAAAGACTAGAGCAGTTCTGAGAATTCTCTTTATAGACCTCTTTCTTCCACTTCCATTCTTTATTCTTTATTTGTCAATGAAATAAGTGATAGAGGTGGAAGGACTTTTTCTTTCTTTTCTTTTCTTTTCTTTTCTTTTCTTTTCTTTTCTTTTCTTTTCTTTTCTTTTCTTTTTTTTTTTTTTTTTTTTTCCTTTTTTTTTTTTTTTAGTATGTATATAATCTGTAAAGAAGCAGCCCATANTTCTTTTCTTGTCTTTTCTTTTCTTTTCTTTTCTTTTCTTTTCTTTTCTTTTCTTTTCTTTTCTTTTCTTTTCTTTTCTTCCTTTTTTTTTTTAATATATATATAATCTGTAAAGAAGCAGCCCATACAGCTATGGAAATCTAAAGAAGACATTATTAGGGCCAGGCATAGAATATTTGAAGGATTAGATCCCAAAACAGTGTGAGCATTACATAAAGCATATACTAGCTATTAGGCAATGCTTATGTCACTGTTTGCACTTTTAAAGAGAAATTTCGTCTGCATGCTCCAATGCATCGGAAGACTTAAAACACACACAGATTACTGCCTAAGAAGGCCACATGCAAAAATGCTTAAGTGTCAATGCTACTGTAAATATTTACAAAGGAGCACCTGCATATAACACACTCATAGTTCTTTAAAAAACAGTGCTTATAGCAGATATTGTAGAAACACTAGAAATGTAATAAATTTTTCAATATGAAAGCAAGCCAGAGAGTGAATAGAAGCACAGTGGTGAACATGTAGTGCCTCCCAAGATAGAAAAAGAAAGTAGCCTGATCAGATCATTTGTTTCTGATTGATCTCTGCTTGATCTCCCTCAAAATTTACAGGATCCCACTGGTAGCTTTGTATCCTTCTTTTCATTGTAGCTCTGCAAGGAGTAGCTGAGTGTATTGATTTGAACCTGGAGACTTATCAGGGCTTGTGATATTATGACTCAGGCTGTCTACAGCCTTCAGCTTCCTGGGGGTTCACCTCCTAAGGCTTAGTGTCATTAAAATTTCTGAAAAAAATACAAATAACAAGTGTAGCGGCATTTTCCAAGGACTGATAAGATTGACTGGCAGCTTCTATAGATCAGAGAGAAGTTTGGGCCCCATGAAGTCAGTATTAACATCCTGTTGACTACAAGAAGGTAAGAATTTCATCCTTCATATTTATTTTTCTGTTAGAGCATGCCATTGCTGCCCATTCATGCTCTTTCATTTTCTATTTCATTACTGAAAGAAAAGCCAGCCCTGGTTCATCAGGTACCAGGAACTAGAAGCATACAAGGAAACTGGCAGGAACAAACATTTGCTTTATGGGCAGACGGTCTGTGTTTGTAATGAATCTTGCTTTGAGAACTTTCATGGCTTTAAAAAAGTTCTGTTCTCTCTCCAAGGACATCACGGGTCTCTCTCATTTATGGGCAAGGTGCAGCATGTTCTGTTCACCCAGTAATGTTTGCCATAGACATAGTCTTTCATACTCATTTATTTGGGGTAGATAATTCAACATATTCTACTGTACATCATTAACAAAGTGCGTTATTAACAAAGGAGAGTTCTGACAAGCAATATTTCTGAGGAAAGTGTTGACTTTTACACCCCTCACCTGCAAGCCGCTGGAGGCTAGGAGAACATGAAGGCTGGAGAAATACAGTAGAAAAACATTGATTTTTTTTCCGTGTTTTGTGCTCTTCCAAAGCTATCTACTTTTGGCCACTGTCCCTGTTGTTTTCTCCCTTTTAGGTATGGGATAGAGCTAATCCCTAACAGTGATTAAAAACATCAAAAAAAAAAAATCAAAAAAAAAAAAAAAGAAGAAGAGGGGCAGGGAGGAGAGGTAAAGAGAGGACAACAGAGAGAAAAAAACTAAAGTGATGGGTGAGAACAATGCTAGACACATAAGTGAGAGCCAACGGTTAAAAATAGGAATAGCAAACTGGGTGGAGTGGTCGACACTCCCAAGGGCTGTGCTGCCATTCAGAGAGACCTAGACAGGTTGGAGAGTTGCGCAAAGAGGAACCTCATGAGGTTCAACAAGGACAAGTGCAGGGAGGAATAAACCGGGGAGGAATAACACCAGACACCAGTACAGACTAGGGGTTGACCTGCTGGAAAGCAGCTCTGTGGAGAGGGATGTGGGAGTCCTGGTTGACAACAAGTTAACCGTGAATCAGCAATGTGCCCTCGTGGCCAAGAAGACCAATGGGATCCTGGCTGCATCAGGAGCATTGCCAGCAGGTCGAGGGAGGGGATCCTGCCCCTCTCCTCAGCTCTGGTGAGGCCGCACCTGGACTACTGGGTGCAGTTCTGGGCTCCCTAGTACAAGAGGGACATGGAGCTTCTAGAGGGGCCCCAATGTAGAGCAACAAAGATGATTAAGGGACTGGAGCATCCATCTTATGAGCAAAGACTAAGTGGGCTAGGCCTGTTTAGCCTGGAGAAGACTGAGAGGGTATCTGATCAATATGTATAAATATCTGAGGGGTAAATGTACAGAGGATGGGGCCAGGCTCTTCTTGGTGGTGGCAAGTGATAGGACAAGGGGTCATGGTTACAAATTAAAACACAGGAAGTTTAATCTCCATATGAGGAAGAACTTCTTTCCTGTGAGGGTGACAGAGCCCTAGAACAGGCTGCCCGGAGAGCTGTAGAGTCTCCTTCTCTGGAGATCCTTCAAACCTGCCTGGACGTGACTCTGTGCCATGTGCTCTAGGTGTTTCTGCTTGAGCAGCGTGGTTGACCTTTGGGGGTCCCTTCCAACCTCAACCATTCTGTGATTCTGTGAAGGTAACACTTGACATCCCACCACTCCCTCAACTTCAAAGAAGCTGTTGGATGCTGACTTGTGTTATTCTGCAAGGATGCATGGCAAGGATGCAAGCAATAGAAAAAGGACTTAAAGTCACTGCCTACCAACTTTCCCCAAGGCAATTAGCACATACTGGCCTACCAAGGCCTCTTGATCCCAAGGAATTTCTCTCTATGTATATATTTTTGATCGGGGTGGGACAGATGAATGAGGAAATGGAGTAGGTGTGGTACAAATGTAGACTTTCTGGATATCATGATGTCTTCTACAGCATCTAGTGAGAGGGCATCTGACAAGGTTTGTGAAGGAGCTCTGCAGGGCAGGATTACCTTCAGATGGGACTTACCCATGATAAGCAAGGACTGCAGGATTTAAGTAGTTTCCACAATCCTAGAGCAGACAAGGCAAGGGCAAGGACACAGCAGGACAGCTCTCTGTGGGTTGCACAAACAGCATCGTGTTCACCTAGCCTGCATGATCACAGTTCAGGAAGTCTTCAAACCTGATGATACTTGCCGGGACCATTTTGCAGTATATCAAGATGGTCTGTACCCCTTGGCCAAAGAAGTAATAGTTCACTGGCAGGAGTGTAGCAAAGAGATACCCATGCAGGGAGGCCTGGTGACTCCAACAAGCTTCCACATTGTGAGGAAGTCCTGACAGTCTGTATAAGTCTCACACCAGGCTTTTCAGGTTGATGGCAGCCAGCAACAAGCCCTTCACATGATCGGCGGGCTACAGCGCGCTCGGTGAAGCCTTGTATGGGTCTGGGGTGCAGCCCTTGTCTAGGCTCCGGTCAGGGAAGGTGGTGGATGGTAAAGTCCAGGGGGTGGTGGCAGTTTGGGAGGTAGTGTTCGCTCTCTGTTAGCTCTAGACCTCTCCTGGTCTAGAGGAAGGAAGAAGAGGTGAGAAAGGAGCTTAGCGGCTAAGAGCTGCTTCAACCAGCGCACATAGGCCCTTCTGTTTGCCCTTGGCAGAGACAGAATAGTGGAGGAGAAGAACTTTTGGTCCTACTCACTAGAGTGATGTNAGAGAAGGACTTCTCTTCCACTTCTTTTGGTCCTACTCACTAGAGTGATGTTTCTGTTTTTCTAATGTTATTTGCCTGCCAAATGGTGACCAATGTGGAAGCATTTTTCTGTGAATTGTGAGCTCCTAGAACTGATGCTGGAATGAGAAAGGGAGAATGACCTAAAAAAAATATATATACAACTGAAGATTATGTGGGAGGTTTATAATTCAGAGAGGATTATCTGTGAGTTTCTAGGAATCAAGATGGAGTCACTTTATGTAGAACAAGCTAATAGTAGTCTGAAAAGTTTTAAAAGAGCTGAGGCTGCCAGCAGTGGCTGCTTGGCTAGGAGACTCATAGTGCTAATCTTGTGCAGCCCTGCCTTCAAAGGTTTGCGTCACTCTGAGGCAGGGATTAGGAATGCATCTTTACTTCTAGGGCCTCTCACAGCACCACTCTCCATTCAGGGAAAGCAGATTAGACTGCACTCAATATTCAATAATCTCTTTCTAGAATGCAGAGGGCCAAAAAGGAAGGCAAAGCCAGATGAATCTGATATGAGGACTTACCTAGCTTTGGCTCATGGCTCAAACATGATTGTCATGATTGAAAGCTGTAATCAGGAGTATTTTGTCAAGAACCACACTGGTGTTGTTGGCAGGTTGTACCCATTGGTCATGATTTTCTAGATTTGATGTCCTACTAATGGGACACTTGAAAGTTCTGACTTTTTGTTTGATCCATCAGAACTTCTCCTTTCATGACTACAAAATAGTGGTTCAAGAGATATTGCCAAATTTAGTATATTTTTAATATATTTTTTAGAAAAGAAACAGTCTGGGAAAGATGGAGACTATGGGAAGAGTAAGACTGAAATATTATTTAGCACAAATCTGAAAGGATGAGATACTGTCATTTCTGTTCCATTCCATTTAAACTGCAAAGAAATTTCTGAGTGTTATGTAAGAACTTTCTCTCAACACCAGTTTCTTGGGAAAAAATAAACACATTTGGTATAATAAGAAAAATTATATATCACTTTTGAGCCTGGAACTGGCAATCATAGTATTTAATATAGTCATAGTCTTTAATATAATTTTGTGAGAGTAATTTGTGAACTTCACTCCTCATTTTTGAAAATAGGGTCACACTTTTTTAATGAGAAGAAATAAGGGCTCGATCACAGCTTCCATCTGTCTATCAAGGATTAATACCAAATTTAGTGGGACTTCTCTATAGTCAAGAGTGGGACAAGGATGTAGGTTACTTTCCTCCGATGTGAATCTTTGCAGTTGTTCTGTTTTCTGTTGCAGTTCCTTGGGGTTGGGAGTGTGCTACACAACTCTCAGGTGATTGAGCTGTGCTAGTGAGGCTGTAGAAGGTCTGCTCTGCCAAAAGGAAAAGCTACTGAAGAGATGGACAGTTAAGGCACAAGTCCTGTTCTGGAGGTCTTTCTGAAGCTCCTTATGGATAGCCAGTGAAGTTGACCTAACCACCTTTGGAATGGCTGGATCTACTTCATTTCTTCACTCCTTCACCTATCCTTCTGTCCCCTGCTTTATGTCCCCAGGCCTTAGCATGTGGTCCAATGCAGTGAGGTCAGAGTTAGATGGGCTCAACCTGTATAGGGGGATGGCTGCTTCAGAAATATATCAAAAAAAACCCAAATCAATATATCAATAGTGTGTGAGGAAATCAATGACCCTTATTGCTAGAGGGAGGTTGTTGCTCTCACCACCCACAATACTGGCCTGAATGAAGAGTCCAACTGCCGGAGGAAAATACTTGCACTAAAGAATATTTGATTTTCTAGCATATCTGTTGCCAGTATCTTTTCATATAGACTTTTTTCCCCTGTGGTAATGTGATTGAATACATCAGAGCCTATATGATTAGTCCCAGGCATTAGCAGAATGTTTTTATGTCTTTTGGGGAATTCTACTTGTCCACTATCTCTTGCATAGGTATTATAACTTTGCAGTATCTGGACCTGCAGAGGTGGTTAACTCGCCACCTTTTTCTGCCTAGAAACTGGAGATACCTTAGTGGGGTGTACCATCTATGTCCACATCTAGCAGAGGAATGGTCCAAATTATTCAGAATCAACAATTCTACTCATCCAAGGCAAGCAGGATTTAACCAATGTAAAGACATGAGACCACTCAGGTGTGACTGCTCACCTGACTCCAGCTCACCTGCACTGAATGATCTTTGAACGCATGTTGTCTTTCTCAAGTTATTCAAATGAGAAACTTGGAACGGATCACGGGAGTTTTCCTCTGCTCTCAGCAATTTAAAATTCAGTTGAAGAGGAAGTTATTAAAATACGAAGATTAGAAGTGACCTAATTCTTACAGGGAAATTTAAACAAAGGTCTGAAACTTTGCCCATTATGCAGTTAAGATTTAATAAATAATCATATGCGGATGCAGATGCTTATGTGACATGGGGACACATGTGCCTTTGGACTGAGAAACAGAACCACTTTTGAAATTAGATCTGTCAACTTCTATAAATGTGATCTGAATGAGGAAATTCAACATCTCTAAGAAACTTTTAGAAGAAAACAAGACCATGTAAAACCATATTTTTGTGACTCCTCAGACTTTCATTTTTATTTCTCTGAAGTATTTTCTTTTGAAATGTATAAATATACATTATTACTAAGACTAATCTGCATGTACATTGAATGGAGAATGTACTCCAAATGTATCTTTATTAAAAAAGCACTAAAAGTACTGGTTTAAATTCTCTTTATCTCCCTTCCCCACCTCTCAGACAACTTTATGTGAGAAAATATCATTTAAAGACTGTTCTGTTTTCTGATCTTTGCTTGGATCTTTGGCTTCAAGTCAACAAAAAGAAAAAGCAAGCAAGCAAATAAGCTCAGTCAGTCTGATTATCTAGGCACCTATCTGAGTTTTATAATCTTGCTGTCCTCACTGTTAGTATCTGATTGCTTTCTGTGTAAAATTAGCAACAACACGCAGACTGCTGAACTTTAAGAATTCTTCCTGTGCAGAGACAAACGTGAAGTGATTTTTTTTGTTTGTTTTTATCTTTCTAGCACTTTATTCCCGTCCCCCCGCCCCCCCAACATTTTGGAGAATAACAAAGGTAGGTTAACAGAAAACTGGAGGGTATCCATTCCGAGTCATCTTTCCGGTGAGAAGATGTGTGTGAAAATGTGAAAAGAGAGATTTTGCTGCACTTCCTGAAGATGGGCAGTATGTAGACTCAGCTGATTTCCTCTGGAAACGCGCTGCACAGTGGGATCCCGAGGACGGTGTCTGCTCCCGCGCTCCTGTTCCTCTGCTTGGACTGTGCCAGCACCGATCCTCTCTAGCTTTTCAGCCACAGGACCTGCCAGGCAATGTCACACAATGAGACTCCCAGTAGAAAATTAGAAAAACATCATCTGTTCTCACAGGCACTTGAGATATTTCAGAAGTTTAAACTAGTAACTGATGGTAACACAGTATGCCTGTAGAGCCACAGTTATTTAAATACCTGTCTCCTTCCTAAAAGCCTGCTGGAACGATTTATATCTTGAATTGCTCACTTTGAATCTTTATAGAACAAGCAGAAAAATAGTTTGTTCTTTGGCTTAATAAAGCCTCCAGTCATTTTTCAGTATGTCTGTAATCCAACCCTCAGGTAAATGAGTAAAATTTTGTGGAACACAGGGAAAAAGTTTCACTGCAGTGCTTCTGGTAAATTGGAATTATTCATGTTTCTTATCAGTAGTTTTGATATGTATTTAAAGTCATTTTCTGGTAACAGGTTCCAAAGTATCTCATAAAGGAACATGGGAACATTAAGATTCTTCTATTCCTACAGGTATTATCTTCAGAAGGAGAAAATAGTCCTTGTACAGGAGATTAAAAGCCTTCTTTTTTCCTTTTATGAAGCTTGTTATTATTATCTCTTTAGCTCTGCAACAATAATTTTATATTTTCTTGTTTAAGATGGAGTTGTGTGATTCATTTGTGGGTCGCTTTCATCACAATCTGATAATTATTTCAGCTATACTTAGACACTGAATATCTAAGTCTTTCTGCTCTTTTGCTCATGCTGCTGAATGAAGCACAAATCCAAACAACTTCAGTGCTGTGAGCTGACAAGCCAAATCCGGCAGAGCGTAGCTGCCTACAGGCTGAATGACCCAGCACTGCTGAGGCCTGGTCTTCCAGACTGAGTCCCAAACCCTGCGTGGGGACTCTGGGTTGCCTCTTGAGTCCTGGAGGAGGATTAGGCATCTCCAAAATGTGCATTGCCAATGTGCCACCTGTGAAGCACCTGGCTGTCTGCAGGGAGCCCAAGGGGAACCTTGTGAGTCGGCAATATTGGTCCCACAAGGCCTGGTTTTGGGGCTGTTAGGACCTGGAGCTGTGTATGGCATATGCTGCCTTGTGATGGCTTTTGTGCCTGAACAGGGGCTAGCTCTTCTCTTCCACAGCTTTGAGGTGAGAATGAGGTGCCCCACTTCAGTGTGTGACATACCTATGGGGCCCTCACCCAAATATTTTCTCCTTTACAGCCTCTTTTGCTGGTGACTGTGAATTAGTGCTTGGAGCATGGGCAAAGGCCTTGATCTTTTCCTTTGTAACCCTAAGGATTAATGTGTTCCCTCTTACCCTCAGTAAGTCCCCAATCCTTATCTGCACCATGAAATAGGGTGGTGGCTTCCAGACAGTTGGGTGGCCAAATTGAAGGAGATGTGTTTGAACCCCAGCTGTGTTTCTCATTTTTTTGCTCTAACTGTGACACTATTATACAACATCTAGTGGAAGTGAAGGTAGAATGTCACCTCCCAGAATGACAAGCAAGCAAGCAAATCCCAACAGGCTGTTCTTCCCCTTCTCAAACATGGGATACATGGACTGTGTAGGGCACACTCTGTCTTGCCTACAATCCATCTGTGATCAAAGACAGTCAACTTGACTCACTTGGGATGTAGTTTAGGCACCAGACTGCTCAGGACTTTCATGGTCAGGACAATGCTGGCATAGCATGGAGGCCCAGAGCTAAATGCCATGAGACTTCCAACCAGGGTAGCCCTTCCAGGGCTTAGATGGCAACTGAACAGGGCTTTCAGGGTTACGGCTGAACATGGGCTATGGCTATATGAGATAGGGGAGTCAACATAAAACCACATGCCACTGCCAGGAAAGATCTCACTCTGACCTCCCAGCGTCCTCTATGTCCCATCCCAGCTCTGTGCTGCTTCTTATTTTGCATTCATTGTCAGACTCTTTGGATCAATACAATTCATAGTCTAGTAGAAATTCTACCTGGCAAAAGTAAAACAGGATGCACAGGGAAGACTCAGGTGGCCTTCAAGAACATGAAAAAGAAGGGAGAAACAAGAGCACTCTGAGATCTGCCCTTGTAGGGCTGCTGGCCTGACAGCTCCACTTGTGGCTGGAGAAATGGGAAAATTAGTAATTACACTTCCACCTCCATCTCCTGTAGTTTTTTAAAGGCTTTTCAAGTCTGGTTCAAGATTCTAAGAGAGTTGATGGAGTCTTCCTCGGTGTTTGGACGTTGAGAGCCAAATTCCCATTTGCTAAAAAAGTGAACTTTGTTCTGTGTAGTATGATGAACCTCTGCCATCATAAATGGACTGTGATGATCTGTGCTAGATGAGAATCTGCTTTTTATTCCTTTCTCAAGTTACAAGGAAAAATAAATTTGGTAATAACATCATAGTTCATAGAATATAAAAGAGCACCACACAGCTGGTAACCTCTGCTGTGGAGGGAAACAGAACAGGACAGTGTGCAAGTCAGGGCTGAAGAGACCTGGCAGGACAGAGGGGAGCTGGAACAGCTTACATAGCATCTGCAGATGTACCACATGTGTGCACCAGCACTCAGAAAAAACAAGGTTGTTAATATCCTATACCGAGAGATAATTTAAAAGCCGTACCATAAAGAGAAAAGCATTATTCTCAAAGCAGTAAAGAGTTTTCCCAGGTCTGTTAGTCTTTGCTCTTGTTGCTCGGACCTTGATTCCACAATGCATCACAAGCTTATACATCAGTGAAATGATTAAACGTGAACGTACCTGCTAGAACTACCCTTATGCGGGTCCTCCCCCCTCCACTGTGCCTGTCTGAATCCGTGATTAGCCACCTACTTAGGCAGAGGTTAAAATCGCCCCCTAACCTCTTTCTCTTTTAGCTAAGCTTCCTATAAAATGGATTTAGCTAGAATAACTGGGACAAATTCAGATGAATTAATACTTTTAATAAGGTGACAAATTTTAAGTGTAAACATGTACCTAACCAGTAGCATCCGCATGCCTCTTTAACCCACTTTGTGTTTACCCACGGAATTTTTCACTTCAGAAATTCAACCAGATTGTCAGATTGTCAAATCCTTGGTATCAAACAAGATTTCCCTATTAGTAAGAAGCCTGATGACATAAAGGGAATTTAGTGTTTCAGGTCAGTGTGTCAGGACGTAAGAGAATTAATGCTAGTATAAGGCTTCTTCAGCAAGCTTTTTAAACTGCAAGACTTAATTGCTTAAAGAGTTTGCACTCGAAAACAGGGTATAAGTAGTAAGAAATGACATCAGGGATGACTTGTCTCATTTGCCTTATGTTCTTTTACGTGTGAGGTTAAAGTGATTACAAGACTGCAGTATTTTCACTTCCTTTTACAAGCAGTTCTGGCTTCCTGCTTTTCAGTTATTGGTTGACATACCGTCGGGGATCCTCCGACTTATTTTTGGGGGTCCATGGAAGATAAGAAACAAACAACATGTTGTTGAGGGTTTTTAAATTTGCAGTATAGGGGTACAGGGGTCTACACTTTCTTCACATTCATCTTTTTTCAGTAAGAAAAATAGGGATATGTAAAAGGTAAAATATCTCTGAATTAGGTGTTGAAATTTGGAAATAGTGCTCATACCTGAAGGTAAAGCAATAAACTGATACCAGAAAACAGACTATTATAGCTAGATTGCTCTCCAAGCAAAAGTAGCTTTGCAGTATGTGCACTGCAGGTTCTTATCAGACTCGACAGCTGATTAATAGTGACTCTTTGAAGAACAAGGATTTCAAAGCTTTTGCAGTGTCTAAGAATCAAGTTGGCAAAAGAAAATGTTTGAAACAGTCCTGAAACCTCCTCTGGACAGGAATCATTGCATACCACTGGGTCATTGCAGAGGCTGCTGAGTTGAATAGCTACAGTTCAGAAAAACAGCAAGTTCCACAGGAAATTACATTGGAAATACCCCACATAAACATTGGCTGGGGCTACTAGCGTTATCGTTTTTCAGCACATCTTCTTGTTTCTAAGCACAGCAGGAGTGGTTCAGACACATATCCAATTCTATTTACTCTTTTGTAAACTTACATGTATATTCTGCCATGGCTCAACTTTGTTCCTGCTTACCTGCTCTGTATCTCTAGCGTATGGGAGTTAAATATTACTGTGATATAGGAAAGCACAGAAAGGAAAGCTACCTAAAGGTCATCAAGGAAAGAAACCAAAGCCTAGTTCACTTTAGAAAGTCATTAGAAAGCAAATGAGGACACTAAACGGATGCAAGGGCGGGGAAAAAAAAAAGCAGAAGGATCATCACGAAGAGCAAGCAGTGGAATTAGGACATTCTCCAGATGGACTTTTCAAGGATTAGGCCCTAAGGCCATAGTTAGCTAGACTGGCCTTGGAGGCTAAGCTTCTTCAGTAAGCTACTAGTACTTTTCTCTCTTAGCAAAAGCTATCTGTTCTTTTTTTAGGTGACTGAAGTTATTTAAAGTTTCAGTGTTTGTGATACGTCACATTTTAATTAACTACTTATTTTAAAATAAGCTGCTATATAAAGGTCAGCATCAAATTCAATCTCTGTATTGAGTCAGACCAACAGGAGCTACGAAGTATATTTTGATCTGAAATTGGTATTTTAATTCGCCTTTCTTGGAGTGTGAACACTGGAAACAACAAGCAAATTAGGAGACTGCCGTTCAGGGTACTGAAAGGGCCTGCTAGAAGTGAATATTTAAAAACTCAGAATGTTCTGCACTCCATAATGGCTTCACAAGTGAAGGATGACAGTTGATGATGTTGTCCTCGGTTTATAGCTTCAAACCAAACAGTTTAACAAAGGAAACAAAAGAAATAGTTTATTGGCATTATTAGAGGTTCCAGCTATTGATATGCAATGACACTGGTCACAGTATAATTGAAACAATTCTCCTACGGCCAGCAAGGGGCCATTAGACCCTAATTAGAATTGGGTTCTATTTTCTATTCCATCTGAATTTTAAGTTTTACAAAGAGGCCACTTAAAAAAGTCCTCTCTCCCATGTCCTCAGAGAATATTTTAGGGTTTATTTAAGGTTTTGTTTAGCAAAACCCTGTTAGTTCTCCTTTCTTGAAAGGAAATTTCTCTATTGTAGAGTAGCCCTAACTTTTGCACACATCTACAGTGACAGGAAATGGCATAGGAAAATAACCCAAAATAAATATGCTTTTTGACTTGTAAGCTGTGATGTAGCAGTTATTTTAGTACTGGGGAAAGGCTGGGGAAGCGTAGAAGATTTTTTTTTTGCAGAGGGTATGTTGTGGAGTTCAGAAAATAATAAGATGTGTACTCACTGCATGTTTGAAATCATTATTAGCCAATTTGTGTAATTACAATTTGCACCAAAATAAATACATAAACCTACTGTGAAAAGTACATGTATTTTTCTTGCAACTTTAGCTATTCTATATAAAGTAGAATGATACCCTCAACTCTTACATGCATTTTTTTACAATAAGAGCTAAAAATTCAAAATAGATTTGAGTTTAAATTCAGTCTAAATTTGAGGCCTGCTTTAACTTTTTTTTCCCGTTAAAACAGGAGTGTCCAGTGCCATCACCAATTTTATGTCATATCTAGCTTTATGTAGCATGGAATCAAACTTCCCTTCCATTTCACATTTTTTCAAAATGAAAACATAAAAATATTTTCCTTTAAGGAGATCAAGGAGATCTTCCTAAAGATAAAGAAGGCAGGGGACAATTTTGTGTTATCCTAACTGCAACAGTGAATTATACAGGAGAAGATGGAAAAAAAAAGATGGAGGAGCAGGGGATTCAGACATGTGGGTACCCATGAAGTAGCAGTGTCCAGGTGCATGAGCCCTTTCTATAGTCAGGGGAGAGCTAGGACTCACTTTGATTGTGCATTCAGTGACACTTTGTGCCTTTTGAGATGTTCTAGGATACTAAGATACCGACATCCACATGGTGGTCTCAAATGTGGCACAGAACCTTTGGCTGGCCTGTGGCCTTCTGGTAGCACTGGAGCACAAGCTGGGTCTCTTTGGGTATGTCAGATGGCACGAGGCATCAATGTGTGGGCATCTGAAGTGAGCCCATGTCAATATGGTTACTGGTGTGTATCACATTTCTGTCCTAGGCAGTAAATGGACTAATGAGGTTCTGTACTTCTTCTCCCTAGTTTTTTTTTTTTTTGGCAGATATAGAAAAGGGAAGCTTTGGTCAGAGGAGACATTTAGGGAATTCCCCAGTAGAAAGCTTCTTTTGTCTTGGAAACTTTTTGCTTTATGAATGAACATTGATCACTGGGTGATCCAGACTAATCCAGCTGGGAGGCCAGATCACCTGTCCCATGAGACCAGCAAGGAAAACAAGATTAAATGTGTGTACAGCCTTACTCTGTCTGCAACTTCCTTATGCCTCTTTCTACATTTATATCTTCTTGAATTTCTCCATCTTTCCCCTGCTCTTTCATAGTTGGTCTTCTTTGCTGTGATATAGAGACCTATAGCATTACTCAGCTACACTTGACCATCCAGGCAGCCCAGGCCAACTTAATAATAAACAGTAAAGGAAAGGCCAGGTTAGAGCTAGATAATGTCCCAGATTGGCAGAAGGTCTAAAGCAAACCAACTGTGGCTCAGCTGCTGCTGCTGCAGGCTGTCCTGACTGACCAGCTGCATTGTCTTCTGAAAACAACAGAAATAGGGTTTTCCATGTTTTTTTTTACTTCATCCCATTCTCTTTGCCTTTTATGCTTTTGCCAAGAGCAGAACATGCTTACAGCTCTCAAATGAACTAAGCACATCTCCAGGCCAGTCAAGGAACAGAAGGCAATCAAGAATAGTCAGCATGGATTCACCGAGGGGAAATCAAGTTTGACAAGCCTGATGATAGCCTCCTATGATCGGATGATGGGCTGGCTGGACAAAGGGAAAGCCATGGATGTTGTCTACCTTGACTTCAGTAAGGCTTTCAACATTGTCTCCCATACTATCCTCATAGGAAAGCTCCGGAAGCTTTCCAGTGGACTGGATGAGTAGATCCTGAGGTGGATTGAGGACTAGCTGAATGCCAGAGCTCAGAGGGTGGTGATAAATGGGGCCAAGTCTGGTTGGAGGCCTGTGGCCAGCGGTGTGCCACAAGAGTCAGTAGTGGGCCCGGTGCTCTTCAACTTGTTTATCAATGACTTGGACGACAGCACAGAGTGCACCCTCAGCAAGTTTGCAGATGATTCCGCACTGGGAGGAGTGGCTGACACTCCTGAGGGCTGTACTGCCATTCAGAGGGGCCTAGACAGCATGGAGCGTTGCACAAAGAGGAACCTCATGAGGTTCAACAAGAACAAGCGCAGGGTCCTGCACCTGGGGAGGAATAACCCCAGGCACCAGTACAGATTAGAGGTTGACCTGCTGGAAAGCAGTTCTGCAGAGAGGAATTTGAGAATCCTGGTTGACAAGTCAACCACAAGTGCGCAATGTGCCCTCGTGGCCAAGAAGGCCAGTGGGATCCTGGCTGCATCAGGAGGTCGAGGGAGGGGATCCTGCCCCTCTCCTCAGCTCTGGTGAGGCCGCATCTGGAGTATTGGCTGCAGTTCTGGGCTCCCCAGTACAGGAGGGACTGGCAGCTTCTAGAAAGGGTCCAGTGCAGACCCACAAAGATGATTAAGGGACTGGAGCATCTATCTTATGAGGAAAGACTAAGCAAGCTGGGCCTGTTTTGCCTGGAGAAGACTGAGTGGGAATCTGATCAATATCACACCTGAGGGGTGAATGTAGGCAGGATGGGGCCAGGCTTTTCTGGGAGGTGGCCAGTGATAGGACAAGGAGTAATGGGTACAAATTAAAACACAGGAAGTTCCATCTCTGTATGGGGAAGAACTTGTTTCCTGTGAGGGTACCAAAGCCCTGGAACAAGCCACCCAGAGAGATTGTGGAGTCTCCTTCTCTGGAGATCTTCAAACCCCGCCTGGATGCCTCTGTGTGCCACATGCTCTGGGTGTCCCTGCTGGAGCAGGGGGGTTGGACTAGATGATCTCTAGAGGTCCCTTCCAACCTCAACCATTCTGTGATTCTGTGTGTGATTTTTTTTTTCTGAAGGGCTCTTAATTTGGATTATTTGTAAGATAGGGATAAAGAGCAGAATATGTGTGCAAGCACATCTGTAGAAAGACATGGAACAAGACCAAGTGATCATGGTCTAAATATTCTGGGTTGGAGGTCATATAACTTAAATATGATCAGAGAAGACAGAAGCCAGTCATTTCCAGACATCTTGGTATATCATAAGAACCTAACACCAGCAATTTATATGGCAGAACTGTTTTCTGGCTGCAGTCCAAAGTGTGTTTATCCTAATTAGATCTTTATCAGAAACATTAATTCAACACTTGAAAAGCTAACATAAAGGGAGTTGACACAGGACAGCTTGAAATTCAGCTTCTTAGTCATCAAAATGCTTGCAAAGATTTCTGCTTTCACTCTTGCAACTCTTATAAGTACCTCTTTGGCAGAATGGATCCGACTGAAGAAGTTAGAGGGTTTAAGGCAGTTAAGCATGTCCCAAGCATTATTACCTAAACAGCAACTTTGCATTATGAAGTGAAGAAGCTTCTGCTACCTTGCATATTTGTGCTCTAGGGAAGTTTTCAGCTGAAATATGCAGAGGTTGCAGTCTAAACCTGACAGACTTGACTACTATAGCTTCTGAGTTTCCCTCTCCCACCCAAGCAGAAAAGAAAGTGGCATTTTCAGTGAAATGAAACTTGGCCTGATCAGCAATATTTAGAAAGTGGAAGGAGAAAGTGTTGACATCGGCGGATATATTCTGAGTCTGGGGACAGAGATTGTGTCACATCATGTGAGAAGGATAAAGCTTTCTTGTCAGTGACAAACATCAAAAGTTTTGTGGTAAAATTTTCTCTCTGACAATGTGATGATAACTACCAAAGGACACTTTTTCTCACACTTAACCCAAAAGTACGATATACTAACAGAGATGCCTGCAGAGCCT
This sequence comes from Crypturellus undulatus, assembly GCA_013389825.1. Taxonomy (NCBI): domain Eukaryota; kingdom Metazoa; phylum Chordata; class Aves; order Tinamiformes; family Tinamidae; genus Crypturellus; species Crypturellus undulatus. Next base: position 824,603 of record VWPW01000756.1, read on the forward strand.
TTTTCCAATCCCAGTTACATAAACATATATTTAGATTAACTTCATTCCAGCTTTTTGAAATCTCTTGTTCCCTATTTGTAAATAACGAGAGCTCTGGGACTGAGCTGACTTGGGCTTTCATTCTCTCATTGCTGCTTTGCACATTTTGTTTTTCACGCTAGAGGGAAAACCTTTCTGAAGCCTGGCCAGCTGGCTGGCATAGTAAGTGTTAATGCTTCCTATTACGTCTTTGCCAGTGTGACTTAAAGCAAAGATTTCTGCAACAAACCAAGCAATTCTTATAGCTTGCTTCATTTACTCTCAGAACGTATACTTAAGGGAAAAAAACGCGGAAAGACTCTCTGGATGAGACTGTGGTAAGAAATTAGGTGTATAGACTGTCCTGCATAGTGCACAGGTGGGATCCATAACAAACAGCAGGGTAGGTGAGAAATTACAGCAAGGTAGGCGAGGTTACCATTGCAAAGTGAGGAAGTTAGGGAATGGAAATCTATTTCCCTTGTTGAATTGATTTCTGTTTGATCTGAATGCACTTTCATCAGACTGTGGTATGAGAATGACCCTGAAAACATTCATTAGGCACTCACTTTGAATGGGTTGAAGTCCTCTTAGAGAGGAGTTGCAACATAGATCTCCCTTCCTCTCCTTGGCCTCCATTTTACGTATGTAAAAACAAAATGGGAATGGTAATGACAAACACCTTCTTCTCTTCCTCCAGCATTTAGTGCAGGTAATAGGACAGCATGTCCAAGCACTGGTTCTGATACTTTGGTAGAACCAAAGGCAGAATACAGCATCTTTGGGCCACCCTGTCTTTAGTGGCAACAGGCATGCCAGACAGCAAATTTAGGAAACTGAGAGACTAATACACGGCTATGACAATTCAATGCTTCCATACTCTGGCATCTGACATGCCGAAGTCACTTGTGACTTATACCCCTTTACAAGAAAGCTCATTGCTGCTAGAAAGCTGGAATATATCTGCTGTGGTACAGTATGGCTATATATTTCTAGTATGTGGAAGACTGTGGGAGACTCAGTCTGATCAGGTAGAATATAGTTCTAAAAATGCAGGTCTTCTGAGCCACAGCAATATTTTCAAATTCATATATTTCCATTTTGGTCTCATAAATTTACCTTTGAGATCAGGTCTGATACTAATTTTGCTTTGTTAAGTCAATACATCCAATCAATACATCCAAGACTTTTGGTGGCATTGGCATGGCAGGCTGTCTGAAGGAAACTTGATCTAAATTTTCTAGGTTAGTTAGTGATTTTGAGTTCTCTGTTGAAAGTTTTCTAACAGTATTTGATTTTCAAAATTTACTCTGCAACAGACACTCAAAGATCAGGCTTTCCTAATGGCCTCAGTGAACAAATGGATGCTAAATGTCTGTTTGTATTTGCTCTTGAATACGGAAAAGAAAGTAGATCCTGTGTCATAGAACATAGGTGTAGGAACAAGAGAGGAAAAAAAAGTGGTGGTTCATTCCAACTGTGTTAGTACTGCATCCCGTGATACATTTATAGATGCTAATTCCTTCCAGGAAAGCAGTTACTAATAGGAAGTGGAAACTGCAAGGCCTTAATTTTTAGTATCCTTATCCTCTCTGCAAAGTTTAAATTCAAGAACCAAGGAAATAGAATCATGCGTTACGCAACAGTAGGTTATTTGACCTCTTTCCTTTGAAGTCAGCTCTTTCATGAGAACTTCTTTGTCCGTTTCTCCTAGAAAGACTAATTCCTGTTCCCATTGTTATTGGCAAAACTTTATCAGTGATTTAAGTTAGACCACAGTTTGGATACCAGAGAGTGATCTGGAAAATATCCAGCTTAATGAATTTTTGAGCTCATAATTGACATTCCTGATTGAAGATATAATTTAAGCACACAGGTTTTAGGAATCCCATTTTTGAAAAGATAGTTCTGCAAACTACAAAAGTAAGATTCAGAGACCAGTAAATACATGCTTATCGTAAGTAAATGCATGCAGTATGAATTACCTCTCTCTTCTTCTTTGTCATATATGGATCCAGAAACACTTTTTACACTCCGAAAATGTCCACGATGCTTGGTGACCTATTAATTTTGTTAGAAGGGGAGTTGTCTAGGTATGCTCAAACTTCTGTTTTCCTGAGTAGTCTGAGAAATCTTGATAAAAGATTAAACACTGTAAAAGTGAAGAGTATCAGTTTATTTCTCATGTGAATCCTTTTCTGCCCATAAACCAGGTTAAATAGGCTTTTTTAAATCAATCCACATAGAAAATATGAGGGTTTTTTTTGCCCTTGCCATTGACAGGGATGTACGGATTACTGTCTTTCTATTTCTCCCAGTTTGTAACAGCCCGTGTAATTTTGAGAGTTGTTGCATGGGATTAGACAACAAATCCTATTAGACTTGCCCTTCATTGAGGAATCTGGCAAGGCCCAGCAGGAGGAGAAGCTCTCATGATCACCTCCAGAAGGCTGTTAACCAAGAGCAGAAACAGTTAAGAATCAATCAGGAGTTGAGGGTGCCCCACAGTACATGTTGGCACTCCAGAATTTGTTCCCTAGTATCTGTGAGTAACTTATTTCTCCTTTATCTGCCTGCCCTAGCTCCCTCAGCAGCAATTTATGCTGTGGCCTATGAAAAGCCCAGTCTTTGGCAGTGCTCCATCTTCATAGTTACCAGCACCAGTTTGGGCCCTTAGCTTTCTCATTCCACAATGGACAGTTATGTGTGGTACTCCTTTGTTTCCTGGTTTATATTATCCCCTGGTCTTGTATTGTCCTTCTTCCTTCTCCTTTCCTTGACTTCCACATCAAATCTCTCTCTTCTGTCCTTCTTAAATGGCATCCTCCAGTGCCTCTCTTGAGCCCACAGAGAAATAAGGTCTGTGCCAGCCTTCACCTTGACCTTGGTCTATATACTGCATTCATTCCATTTTGTACATTTTCAAGTAGTAAAACTGTCAGGACAAGAAGTGAGTCTTTTTTCTTAGGAAGGGAGAGTAGAGGATTTAAAGGTTTAATTTGGGTCGACTGGGTGCAGTAGGTGCCTTCCCATCCAACTCTTGCATATTTTAAGAAGACTGTTCAATACAATTAATAAACTACTCTGAATTTGCAGCTATATACAAGTCAACTGCTTTAATATTATGGTCTTTGATATATGTATCTTTATTCTACCTTCCAGTAAAGCAAAGTAACTAATGGAAAACAGAAATTCCATGAATTTATTTTTCAGTATCCATACATTTGCAGATTACATTTTCCATACATTTTAAACTTAGATGCATTTTCTCTTTCTTAAAACTTGATATAAGACATATTCTGTCTCTTAATTTGTGACATCTTTCACTCCTTCAAACCACTTCTCACTTTGTTTTTGCCCTTGAAAAAACAGTGTAAACGGTTTTCTTTCTTTTCNTTTTTTTTTTTTTTCTTTTTTTTTTTTTTTTTTTTTGCCGGAATCACATCATTAGGACTATTCGTGTGAGAGGTATGAGTAGGACTTACCCTCACTTTAGCAGGGGAACTGAAAGTGCAACATATAAAAACATGATATCATTCCCTTTCTGTTCAGATGCTAACACTATTTTTAGAATGATCAAATGCATTAGTTTTGCAACCTATGTCCTGCCACAGAACAGCGTATCTACGTAAAGAGTGACAAAAATCTTGCTCAAATCTTTAAGCATCCAGATTGCAACAGGATGGGAATGCTGAGAGTCTGACAGTATGTGGGCAGACAGAAAAATGAGGGTAAGGTATAGAAACCACTAGAAATGGAGAGAAGTTAACCATGTTGGCAAATTTTCATGGTATATTGCTCATACTGCAGCTACCCAGTTGTGAAGTTAGTTAAGAAATGGATGTAATGCTCTATCTAATTGCAAGCAGCTGCCTACTAAGCAGCCCAGCCAAATGTTTTTAATTCCACACCATGATGATGGAGGAAACGGGCAACTTGGGTCTGTACTGTGTGTGAACTTTCTCAACGCTTCTTTGCAAAGTCACAAAGAGTGATGCAGAGCTGAGAAAAGTCTTTTGAATTGACTGATGATGAAGGCTTTAATGATGAAATCTCTTCCTACTTTTACCAGAATGTATTTGGAAAGCATGGACCTGCATAGGAGATCAAATTCCAGTTTTGTCAGCTTCACAAAATTATTTCATATGAGGCTAGTGACTGCCAGTGGTGAAAGTGGTTTGAGCAAAAATTGGATCAGCCCAATTACAATGGAATTCCAGGCTGAACTGGGAGAAGGAAGTTTGGAGGGTAGGCAAAAGGAATGCTCTCTTGGGAGCACTTTAAATAGCTGACACGGAAAATATTGCAATCTGGTGCATTTTAGAAGTGGTTTCCTGTAAATGTAAAATCTGTTCTAAATTAAAAAAATAAAGAATTTTCGGGAAGCCTTCATTTTTTTTTGCAGCATATTAAAATAATCCAAATGTTTGTACCCATGTAATTATTGTCCACTACTCTGATTAGTTCTGCAAAACAAGTGTAGCCACCTAAAATTAGTTTTTGACATTGCAGTGTCTCAGTTAAATTCCAGGAGCAAAAAAGTTGCATTGAAATTGGCACAAAATACAGTGCAAGTTTTTCAGTGGCATGTTAACCCATACACCTTTGTCTGTGATGAGACTACAGCATGTCTAATCTTTCCAGAATTGAGTACAGCAATTGCTCTGGCAGCAATGAAAAGAGAAAGCAATAATACCTGGCATAAATGTTTGGATGGATGTGGCCTAGGGCAGTTCCTGAAGGACTTGGTGCTGATCTCAAGTCAGGTTCTCTCTAGTGACTTGTGGAGGTATTGTTAGTACAAAAGTGGACTGAGATGATGTGGAAGTGGACAACAAGAATTTGGATGACCTTGAGAGTTAGTGTAATAGAAACAGAGATTTAATAAAACTAATTGCAAAGTGATTGTAGGCGGGATGGGGTCAGGCTCTTCTTGATGGTGGTCGGTGACAGGACAAGGGCTAATGGGTGTAACTTGAAACATAGGAAGTTTAATCTCCATGTGATGTAGAACTACTTTCCTGTGAGGGTGCCAGAGCCCTGGATCAGGCTGCCCAGAGAGGCTGTGGAGTCTCCTTCTCCAGAGATCTCCAAACCTGCCTGGATGCCACCCTGTGCCACGTGATCTAGGTGTCCCTACTTGAGCAGAAGGGTTGGACTAGATGATCTCTAGAGGTCCCTTCCAACCTTAACCATTATGTGATTTGGTAATTCTGTGAAAATGCTTGATCATCTGAACAGGGAGGATCTGGAATAGTTTTCTAGTGAGAGAAACAGAAAAACAATGAGTAAGTTTTCAGCTGAAGTTCCGTTGCTTTACATAAACATTATATAACATTGCTGGTAACATCAGGAGAGGATGAACCCAGTGAGTTAGGAAGTCTGTTCCAGCTGACCAGGCTCCTGACCAGCCTACAGTTTTAGTTTCAGGATGCTGCAAACTGCTAAACCAAGACTTTTCAAATGAAGTATACACTAAAGGGAGCTATGTTGAGGTGAGATTTACTTCAGCTCTTAAAACAGACCCCTTACTGGAATTTTTCAATGGAATGCAAGACTTCACTAGCCATTTCTTTACTGAAATGACATCTGCAGGTCAAATCAATTGCAAATTCACACAGAAATTTTAACTTTCATACGGATGAGGGAGGGGAATATTGGGACTGCCTAATAAAAACTGTCTGTAGAAAAAGTAATTCAAAAGTAACTACTTGCAGACTTCTCCACACTTCTCAGGTTGTTGCCACTATCATCAATCTCTCTCTGTACTCATGGGTCTCTTTAAAGATGCCATTGATCAAATCTCCTCCCCTTCTACAAACTCTAGCCCATTTCTTTAAGCAATTAGAATGAAAGCCCATTTCTATATTCATCAATGATTACATCTGTATCTGTAGAGAATATATCTCAATTCTCAGAAGTTTGAATAGAAGGCATCACTTCGAAGGAACGTCCTGACAATCATTGCTAAATCTCCTCAAACAAGCTGGTGAGAAAGGAACATAAGGATATCTTGGCTAGACTTGGAGTTTAACACTCCTTGAAAAGAACATCATAACATATGTGCAACTTAAAATTCAATTCTACATTTCTACTATTATTGCACAGCTGGTAGGAGGCATTAGCTGATAGAGTCTCAGAAAATGAGCAGACAGATTCACGGATTTTTCAAGGCCTCCCACAAGCCACTCCATTCCACCACTTACAATATTTTCATCTCTCAGACAGAAGAGCAAGTGTGAATTTAATGAGAAGAAAGAAAACATTGAATACATTATTCTCGGTGTCAAAATCAATACAGAATATGTCAGTGGTACAATTAACTAAGTATCTTTCAGTTAATAAAAATCAACGAGCTCCCTTAAGCACACAGCAACTATTTTTGAACTTGGATGAGAAGGTATCTTTTCATATCTGTGTCTGAAAAGCTACACTGATTTTTCAGAGATCTGGGAAATATCTACAATTTCCACTGGAGCTTTATTTGAATTTAAAGTGATCTGAATATCTCTAGTTTGGTCCTCTTGGTGTTTCCATATCAGCAACTAGATTCAGCAGCTGTAATTTTAAACTCTGTATTCAAAATAAAATTGAATGCAAGAAATGCAGCTAAACAATGATTGGGAAAAGCAGGAATCTCACAGAAAGGAAAAAAAAAACTCAAGGAAGAAAAGATTTTCTAAAAAGATATCTGTTTTATACCAAGCTCTCCCATTTAATCTTTTCTTTAATCTATTCTGAATATTCCGCATACATAAATTTCTTAAATATCCTACAGTGTCTTCTCCCAGAATGCTTCCCAAAGCAAAATTGAAGTAATTAGTATTATACACCCTTCATCTCTTTTCTTCCATCATAATACCTTCCAGTGTAACTATTATGGTTTACTTGGTGAAGAACTCGTAAGTACTCTTCTTTTTCGTTACCTTTACTGCTTTTTCTCTATTAAACACAAACTGCAGTACTCCTGTTTAAGAAAATGTACAAGTTCCTCATCCTATTTGTTTGATTGAATGAGGGAGCTACCACTCCATACGCTCATTGTTACTTCTATTTTTAAAACATTTTATTATTATCATTGTAAATCCATATAGAAGGGATTTATCTTTCTATATTTGCCTTCAACCATAGGTCTTCTTCTTAATTCATCCTTTCCTTGACCCTAAAGATTAGCATCAAGATTACTTCCACTACTAAAATCTGAAATACCCATCCTTTCTGACTCATGGCTGAGTTTTCTTTCTTTTCAGAATATAATACTTCGTTGATGCAACACGCCTTGCTGGCAGCACTGTCTTTAAGCCTTTTGGTTTCATTAAAAAAATTGGTCTTGCTGCTTCAACACCTTGTCTGGAGAAGTAAGTGATGTCCATTTAAGGTGGTCCCTATAGCCTTTGGAATGAACATGGACTTGGAGTTCCCTCATCGAAGCCTTTCTGTAATATCGACCAGAAGGTCTTGTGTTGGAAAGATCCCTTCTTGACTAGGCTTTCAATCAGAGTCTGTAACGTAAGTCTATTGTTGACACGCATCTCACTGAAAAGACATCCTTCAGAAGACAGGACAATGGTCGACAAGCAGACAGTTACCTGTTTTCTTAAGTAGACAGTTATTATTTCCCTAAGCATTAACTCCAAGTAGACAAATTTGACTCTGTTTTTCCCCTAGTCCTTAAATATTAATGGAAATGACAGATCTTGTACAAAATTCTTCATCCATATTATCTACATTGACTTGTTTTTGAGTGTTTTTGTATTCAGTGTTTCTCCTTCCCCTGACTAAAGAAGTCAAACATAATAAAGCAATTTTAAATGCCCTTTTTTGGTCAGTTTTTCACAGTGTGGAAAGGATGGGACCCTTTTTTTTTTAAGGGAAAACTGTTCTTCTTTATGTTATTATGTATACATAGTATTACTACAATTACAGTAGTGGCAATAATTCCCACCCAAACTAGGGAACCATTGTTCTAGTCACTGTACTGCCTTTGGAAATGTATTTCCCTCTGCTAGAACTAAAACCAAAAATCATTCAAATAAATAAGTGAAATAATAAGGAAGAGGACAGAAGTAAGGTGGTCAGTAACAGTCTAACTTTATGCACAACTTTCGGATGCAGGACTAAGTTCTGTTCCCTTAAAGGAAGAAATAATCATATTTAAACCCATGAGGAAGAAGGTGGCAGAAACACTTCTGAACATATGCACATTTTGCCAGTGTTAACCTGGACAGAAGGAGATTTCTTCTATTTTTTTTTCCTTAAGGTATTTTAATCATTTCAGAAAGAAAGAGCAAGTGAGTGATTGTAGTGAGTGTATGTATGTGTAGGATTGAAAGTGTACAGGTTTTTCTTTTTTTGGGGGGGATCTCTTTTTTTTGCATCTCACTGTGGTAACATTCTTCCTCTCTTGTGTCAGCACTTTTGTTTTTCACTGTTTGTGAAAGTTCCTCATTTTACAAATGAATGTAGTCTTTTTTCCTTGTAAAACAATGCCTATGATGAGACCGTTTTTTTTCAAGCATGGAGCAATCTGTTTTCGATTCTGCGAATGAGGGGTTTTATTATCTGTTTAAAGAACACTCTGGTTGCTTACTTTTTCCCGATGCATCAATAGCACTAATAAAAATGCTCTGATAAAGATTTGGCTTGAGATGGAGGAACAACAACAATCTCACATGGATACTTTGTATTCACATGCATTTGTTCTTTTCGATTTACTCAAAGTTGTTTTTTCTTTTTTAATTTCCATAACGTTTGGTAATCTCCTATGCTAAAAAATATGTAACTTTTTTTCAGGAAGAGTCATACTCATCAAGGGCATCAAGACATACACAAGGCATACATGATGCATCTCATGCCTCCACAGAAAACTTCAGCTTTATGCATCTGAAGAAAATCCATTTCAAATATCTGAGAATGGCTACAGGCTGCTTTGTAGTGAGCATGTTTATAGTGTTAATATGTCAGTCATCCCCTAATGAGACTTGCTCATTTCTTTTTGGCACCTGTTATTTCATTATATGTTTGCTTGGTAAACATGCGAGGAATGAACTGATTTTTGCTTCAGACATAGACCACGTTTAGCAAAATGGGATCTTGACTGTCAGCTGGGGGCGTGTTATTTTGACTTCACTCAGCAATACTTTGGAAATGTCTTGCTTTGTTAGACCTGAGGAATGATGATGCCCAGCGGAGCACCATGGTGGTGCCCAGAGGAGGACCTTTGCTGTGGCACATGCCTGCTGTCAGAGTTGCTTCTGCAGCTCTACCCGTTCAAGCCACAGACCCGGCCGTCCACAGGTCTGGGCTCACTTTGCCACCAGGACCGCTAGTTGGCCTTGACAGTAGTCCAAGGCCTTTTAGAGTTGCAAGGAGCAGAGACTGCTCAGAGCCTGAGGTCTTGTGAGGACAAGACGGCAAAAGTCTGCTTGAAATAGCTGGAGATCCTAACCCCGTTTCCAACAGTTTCAATGTGCTATTCCATGGCTGACAGGACGCCAAAAGTGACAGGCGCTTGGTGGCTCAGACGGTCAGTACATGAGGTCCCCACATTTCAGAAGTGGAGGAGCAGCTACTAGTGACCTTTTCTACTGTGGCACGCAGCTATGTATGGGCTACCACGCGTTGTGCCGCCAGCGGGTCAGAAGCAGCTGGAGACCCTGGGCTGGTTGCTGGAGCTCCTGCCCCTCTTGTACCTCCCGCTCTTAAAGAACTGGCCCATCACAGAGGGACAGAGCACCATTTCAACAGAAGGAACAAGGAATTTGAGTCAGAGGCAACTGCGCTGCCTCTCCTGCCAGCTGCCAATGTCCCAGCACACACAACTGGGAAAGGTCCAGAAGGAATCAATTTCCACAAGCCAGTGGTTGACATGAAGTGGAAAACATTCAAGGAGGGTAGAAAACAAATAAACAAACAAACAAAAATAAATAAATAAATAAAAACTTTTCTTGTTTCTTATTGCCCAACAGTTTACTATGGTTATTGTTCCATTTTGGCCACAGACTTGTGACCCCTCTCATTTTATTTAGTACTGCTTTCAATTCCCTTTTTTTAAAACAAAAACAAAAACAAAACAACTCAAAGTGTTGCTAAAGCTGTGTCAAACTTATTTACTGATGTTTGATTCGCCTGCATAGGCCGATGTTACTATCAATATCGGAGATGGATGGGACACCTACTTGCGCAGGCATCGTGTTGAGCCACTGGTGATGTGCTGTGATCTGATTTTACTGCATTTAAACCAAAAACANTTCGCCTGCGTAGGCCGATGTTACTATCAATATTGGAGATGGATGGGACAGGCATCGTGTTGAGCCACTGGTGATGTGCTGTGATCTGATTTTACTGCATTTAAACCAAAAACAGGGGTTGGAGTGAAAGGAACACTTATATTTGACAGTTATGTGCATATGCAGGCAGGCTTCCAGCCTCATGTAACACTGCTTGAGATTTTGAAGTGCTGTTAATTCATAAAATACAGTCTTTTTATAACCTAAATGCATACCCATATACATGTGCTAGTATATATATACACATATTCATAACTTTAGACACACAGGTAGAGATGCTTGTATGAATATACCCTTACACACATCCATCTTTGTGGTATATATATGTGTATATATTATTAAAAAATGGGATTAATTTGTGATTCTGGAAACACACTGTACTTGCTTAAATGTGTGTAAGATGAAGCCTTTTCCTACCTCCTGCTGTCTCACCACTCATCCTGAATGCATAGGACCCAGAGAAAGCACACCAGTTTCAGGGCGTAATGTGTGCCTTTGCGGAGGTACCTTTTGGATGCACTTTTAAAGGTTCTTTGATGAACTAACAAAGCCCTGAAGCCCCGTTGCTCCATAATTTGCTCTTTCCCCGACACAAGTGAACTTCTGCGGAGGAGCAACGTCCCTGGTGGGGCCCTCTGCATGCTGGCACCTCTGGGGTTATGTGGTTTCGAGGTGTTTTTTTTTCTGGATGACAGCTTTGGAAGCGGGTGCCTTGAAATCTTGCCTGAAGCCCCAGAGCCCTTTTTTTTTTTTTTGGGTCCTGGCTCAATGCGTCTCAGAAGACTTCTGGTAACAGCTTGCTTTTGGCTGGAGATACCATGAGAAAATAACTCCCCCAGCGTTATTTTTTTTTCCTGGCTCCCTCTCTCTCTCCAAGTCCTGGACAGAATTAGGACAATGCAGACACACCTCCCCGCTTTCAACACAGTGTTTATTCCCAGTCAGGTCAGTTCTCCTCATACCTGCTATACCCCACCTTTGCCTTCAGATCGTCTCTGATGGCTACCTGGACATTGTCCAGCCGCTCCACAAGCACGACATGGGTTTGCTTGGCTTGCAGACCTGTAGTCCACCAGCACCAAGAGCTGGGACCTGGGAAAGGTCAGGAAAGAAGACAGTCCAGGTGCCAAAATGTACTGCTCAGTCCCTGCCAGCAAATGGGAGGATGAAGTAATGATATTCGGAGGAGTATTTGCAACTTTTGCTGATGGCATCAGAGTCTGATCTCAATAACAATGAAGTAGCTAGGCTAGATTTGGATCCGGATGAGACCGACCACATTTAAGTCCCTTTTAAAAGTCTGCTTCTGCCACGCTACTCTAATGAATCAAGTTGTCTTGTATATAAAGGCATATTATTGTCCTGCTTCCCTAACATCTTTCTATTTGTTTGTTTACTCTTGGTTTATGCATGAATTTTTCACCAGCTAAAAACAAAATAAGCTTTTAAATTAATTTAATTATAATGATACAATCGTCTGTGAAGACTCTTAAACTGAATTCAAAAACTATATATTATATGGGCAAATGCTAGAAAAGCTTAGCAATGTTGATGCTCTGTCCATAGTAAAGTGGGTTTAATTCACTTAGGTGTGATTGTGCCAAATGTTTACAATAATGGCTTAAATTTTCTGACATTTCTGTCCAAAAACTCAGTAGGTGCATGTCTCACAAAAACTCACATATTTTTGTGAAAGTTAGCAACAGTTATCCAGCTGCTTTTGAGGGTGGCATTAAGAAAAAATGTATTGACAAAGATTCGTACAGTACAGCTATTTTTCCCTTGTCTTTTAGGAAGGGCTAATGCTTCGGCACTAGGATTATGATTTTTTTTTCAGAGGAGGACTGTTTCTATGTTAGAAAGGTGGGGGTTTTTTTCCCATAAAAATAAAATTCAATTTTGCACACACGCCTTAGCCAATTGTTAGGATCTGGATTTTCTAAGAATTCTCCTCATATGTGATCCAGTCCACCCCTCACAGTTCCTCCTGTGATCAGACTCAGTTAAAGCTATCACACATCTGGGCTTTCCTGAACATATCCTCTTTTTTTTTTCCAGTCCGGAAACTTTGTCAATGCAGATTTTGAGGAATTTATATACATGCACTGCCCAGATGGTCTGTGCATGTGCTGTAAATCTGGTGTGTTCTAGAAGTCCTTGATTTACTGCATGAACTAATTGTCCATTGTGTGAGGAGCAGGGTCACGGCACTTGCTCAATGGGCGCTGTGAAATGTGCGGGCATGCTGGTCTACCTAGGAAATCCTGGACAAAACACAGACATCTGGGAACTCCTGGCTTGCTCGGGGAGAACAAGTGAAGAAATTTACTTCTTACATCATAATTTTTGTTTTAATTAAGCATAAGCTTTTAATACCGGTCAGGTCTCTACTGTGAACATAATATAAAAGACATGTTGTGTCTTTTCCTGGATTACCGTTGAAAATTATTGTTCTTGGATTGTCCTGTTGAAAAATGCACAGTATTCACAGTGAGGAAACTTGTATCTGATGAGTATTTAAGATAGTCATGACAATGGTTTTAATCTAACGCTAATACAAATTAAGGTATTACCACAATACAATAAGTGAGTACTTGGCAAATGAAGTGTGTTTTCCTCCAAGTCTGCCATTAGTTAGTGGTAGTAAAGAAAATGCATAAAGGATATGAGTATGTAAGTATATAAATCCTAAAGAAAACTCATGAAAGCATCATCTTAGACCCAAATCAAGATGTTTATCACTAGGATGGTCTAAAAAAATTCCAAAAAGCACACACAGGCAAAAGCTATGTGAAATCACTTATCCCGAATGGCAACATTTCAAAGTGCTATTGCATATGTCACTTCACCTGGTTGTGATCCACGATCTCTGGGTATAGTCAAGTGCCAGAAGAGTTTTTCTTTCAGGAAAATCTGTGGCCTGCAGGATACAGGGAGCTAGTTACCAAGACAGCAAGTCCCAGGCTCAGACATTCATGGACCGATTTGCGACTGTGTTTCCCAATGTCTTTGTCCTAGTAGGACAGGGTCATTACAAACAACAGAGGTATTGAATCTGCATATAGCGCATTCCTGCGGAGCTAATGGCTCCATCCTGGGAGACACGTCCATGTGATTAGCAACCTCACAGCCCATCCAAGTGCAGTTGCTCCCACAAATACCCATGCCAGAAGCTGGCCAGGGCAAGACAGGCACATCCGCGCGGTGTCAGAGGGTCAACCATTGGGCTTGCAAGCTGCACTGGACCCACGGAGCTCCCTGCAGGCTAGACAATGAAATTGGGAATTGCAGTTGGCTTTGCGAGAGGTAAAGCAGGCTTCTGGTTTCCAGGGCTGTGCGGACAGCGTTGTGTGATGCAGGGTTTGCTTCGTCCCTTTGCTGTCAATATATTGTTTTACAACGATATCGTATCTCATACTACATTGGTACACCAAGTGTCAAATTTTCCCACAAACTGCACAATGAACTAGAAGAAGGGATGAAATATATCAATTCACATTAAGCAATGCTGCCATTAGTGATTTTAAACATGTAATCAAGGAAAAGGAACAGAATAGCTCAATTTTGATCTTACTATTGTGATATCCTCAATATGCAGAATTGCATGATATGTCAGACTTATGCTACGCTATGAAGGAATGATGCATATGAAAAAGGCAAAAACATGAAATTGTTTAGAAATAAAAAATAAAACAAAAACTGCTGGAAATATCTTTTAGAGTGAAAACTATGTGTGTTATAAAATATACCCAGGGAAGAAATCTGCAATCTGTAGAATGTCAGGCGAATAGCTGACTTGCTTTATAGGTCTTTTCTCACAACTGAATATTCCGAGAAACTTTTCCAACCTGTTCTCAAGTCAAGTGAATGGAAATGAAAGCAGAATCAAGGCCCCGTATCTATATGGTTCATATTAGAGACGGGCTCGAACCAAACCCACTAGATCAGAACATTCCTAGACTTTGAGGAAGTTTGGCTCTGATTTCAGTTTTAAAATTCAGTGCTGGCTCCTTTCAACAAGGAACTAAATCATCTGAGCATCGCTTTGGGAAATTTGGATGCAAATCAGAACTTTGCAGCTGCAGTTGCGGCCCTAGTTGAGAGTCAGAGCAACTCGAGCCGGGCAGAGTGGGGCCAGGAGAGCACAAGGCTTTCTGGCTATTCACCGGTGTGGAGACCCCCCACCAAGGGGATATTCATGCTTGAGCTTTGCTAGGAAGCAGACCGAGGCTAAGAGGTGGCTGGAGACTGCCCTGCTCACCCTGTGTCCCAGAACAGCCAACACAGCAGTATATACTGTCATCTGTGGTGAAGCAGGTTGATCTTCACCTTCGAAGAGCTCAGTTCATGCCCTTGACAAGCACATCTGTCCAAAAGGTTTCACTTGACCTGTTTCTTCCTGTGATAATATTGCAGTGCTTGCTGGGTAACTGAGGGCTGTGGTGGTGAAACCGTTGCAGGTCAGGGCTCATGTTTGATTGCAAAATAGTTACTGGAGATTCTAAAGTCCTTGACCCTGTACCCTGAATCCTAGGGAACTTCTGCCAATGTCAGTGGTAGGGGAATCCGAGCTGAAATCTCATGTTCGATTGCAAAATGGTTACTGGAGACTTCTAAAGTCCTTGACCCTGTACTCTGAATCCTAGGGAACTTCTGCCAATGCCAGTGGTAGGGGAATCCGAGCTGAAATTACTGCTGCTTTTATACACAGTGCAGCCATTTCTACTATGTTCTTCCTTGAAATCAATCGAAATACCTACCGAACTGCTTATGTGACCAGACAAAGCCACCGAAACGATGAGCTCCTGCAGCAAGGATAGCAGGTGCTTCAAGGAAGGGAATAAAGATGCTTCCTAGTCATTGCCCCGTCCTCTCATTCTGTGTCCCAGGAACATGACAGAGACACAACTGTGCAGGGGAGACCCTGCAATGACAGAGACAAGAGGCTCAGCCTGGTGACTCCCTCCCGCCTCACCGTCTGTGCACGAGGAGATGAGAGTGGAACTAGCAGGGGTTCCAGCTAAGGGAAACAGCAGCGGAGAAAGCCAAAGCCCTGGGACACCCCTCATGGGGCCCTTCTCTGCTGCATGCCTGCTGGTTCCTTGTCTCAGACTCCCCTTCTGAAACTCTTCCTCCCAGCTGCTCTCCGTGTTCCTCCTCACCTTCTCCTCCATCCACTCCTTCTCAAGCTTTCTCTTTTCCTATTTTTTCCTCCTCTTCACTAACCCTTGTTCTCATCCTGTCATTCCCTTGATACAATTGATTGATAATACTGTGTCTACTGTCTACTGTCAAATGGCTTACTTGAGTTGTCTGTTCACTTTCTGACTTTTCCTTCATTCTCTCTGTGATATAAAGGGAGCAAAATGGTTTTTGCTCCCTATCCCCTGAGATCCGATTGAAGGTCACAATCTGAAATGTTGTTCAGCTAATTTGGCTAGTTTTTCCTGTGTGAGACAACATCCTTAGTCTGTTACAATTCTTCACAGATGGTATATCACAAGAAAAAAAAAATCACAAATTTTCCATGAATAACATAACCCTGCCATTCCAGGAAAGCTGAGCATGATACAGAAGTATGACAGGAGACACCCTGAGCCTGAGTGTTTCCCCATCTCTTTCCTGAAATTCATTTGTATATTTTCCTGTGATTCTCTTGCATTCACTCTGTTCCTATTTTACCTGTCAAACTTCAATTTCTTCAGTATAGGGACTGTCTTCTACTTTCTATTTGCACAACATCGAGAACACTGGAGATCCAATTGGTAGTTAGTTGCTATTAGTATTCTATTAAACATACTTTTACTAATAACATTGTAGGATCTCAACATCATTCACACTTCAATATTACCTGAGTTTATTTCTCAAGAGCTCAGACTCACTGAGAGAAGTATTTCTTCTGGTCACTGGAGTATCATTCTTCACAAAGATGGATTTGAGCCATCTGCAGTTCTTGGTGTGGACAGGCTCTTTTTCTTTAGGTTAAGTAACAGCTCACTTGAGCCCATAGACCGCCAACATAGATGCAATTCATTGACCTTTATTACTGCCCGGAGTTTTATGTATAAATTAATAGGCAACTAGTGAACTAGCTTGGGAGAAATTGTCAGCTTCTCTGAGGTGGTTGGAATTAAACCTATCCCTCCAAATAATATAAAGATACCATGTGCCGTCACTCATTAAACTCCTAACACCTGCTCTTGGTTTGAGCAAATCTTTCAACAAATTCTTCAAAGAAGGTAAAATGTTTTGGTTACAAAGCATTTTTATGCCATCTCCTGTGGAACTGTAAGTTTTTCCTAAGCACTTTGAGGTGATAATTCTGGTTACTTAGTCAAAGAAAACTACACAGGTGCATGGCTTTGTTAGAGGTTGATTAAAGAACTCCCAGTAAGGCATCTATGACAAATATTTTACATGGACTCTGAAGTGCTCTTCACTGAAGTCGTAACTGCATCTGTAAAAACGCAGTGAGTTAGGAAGTATTTTTTCCTACACTTGTTGTATGTCATTGCAGTAGAACTTGAAGTATTTCACTTCATAAATGCCCTAAATAATTTTGAAGCAACTTTTCAATGTGCATTTTGAATTCCAAGCAAGGCTGGCTATTACTAAGAATCACATAATACTTTTTCTGGGACTCTAATTAGCTCTTCTGACCTCATGTTCTAATGAACTTTGGCAGAAGGCCTTTTCACTTATTATCCCAGAGGGACAGACTGCATTTACCAACCTATTATTTTACCATGTTAAAAAAGTTGAAAGGCCCAATACCTTTTACATTTTTATAATCCTCTCTCAAATGGAAAATGCATTACACTTTGAGGTGGTAGTATCTTCACATTGTAGCCTACTGTAATTTTACAAGGTGGAGTCGGGGGCATATACTTACCTGATCTCATTGTGCCTAACTAGGCTAACTATGAAGTAAGAGAAGTCTTGGAACTGTACGTGTAAAAAACTCACATAAGATCTGAATCTGTCCAAAAACTTTTTTTTTTTTTTTTTTCCCCCTGGACTACTAGTCCTACTGTCTGGAATTCCCTGCCTTCTTGCTGCCTTGAAATTCTGTTACTTTTTTTACATTATTTGAGATTTCTAACTCTAATATTATTATAATTTTACTGAGGAACCGTGTCCTCTGTGTAAGATCAGAATTCAGGGTTTGTCTGCTATGTCCCCTGATTGGTGAAATTAGAAATACAGCTCTGCAGTTGTCTTTCTATCTGTGTTTTCTTTTTTTGGGCTCACCTGGATACATACTTTTTTTTTTTTTTTTTTTCTCCTTTGACTTATTTACTCTCTTTCTGATGTTACTTTTCTTCTTTGTCTTCTTTTACAATTCTGAGGTTGCTTGAAAGAAAAAAAGAAAGTCCTAAAGCTGCAAATCTTACACATCTCAGTAGTCTATTGAATTGTATGCAGTTTTTGTGCAGAATGACTCATTTAGTATGGCATTGCAGCCATACAACACCATGTAGCACATGAAATTCAAAATCAGTGTCAGTTCAAGTTAAACATTCTCCTTTTCCGTGTGTATTTTGATTTTTCTGAGGAGTCTGTAGTAGAAATATGTTCTTAACAGCTTCAATAAATTTAAAACAAATTTGGGAATAAAGCCAGTCTTAACTAACCTGTCAGTAATGATTACCTCTTTTTTGTTGTAGAGACAGTTTTATTAAAAAAAGAAAAACAAACTATATATGATGCTTGTAAGAGAGCCCTGGAAGACCTTGTATATTTTCATGTTAATTCCTCAGGCATAAAATGTAATTTATTGAATTACTTGTGTTGTCTTGATAGGATTGTCACGGAAAATTTGACAACCAAATGAAAATTCAACAAAGCAGAAGTGTTTTCTATCAAGGAGAATTTAACACAATCTGCTTTTCACATTGACGTCCAGCTATTTTGGGTGAAACATAGAGACTGTAAGAGTTTTGTGTGTTAGTGCGTACAGCTTAGTCCACTTTACTGTTGCTGCAAAAAAAAGAATGAAAACAATTTGTGTCTTGCAAAGTGTTGACCTGCTGGCCCTAATTCAGCAAGGAGCTAATGCATAAACTAATGCACAGAAATACTCCCCAAAACCTAAAGTATATTACTGTATTTCACTGTACTGTACATTTCTGTTTTCTGTTGATTCAAAGGGAGAATGCTCAACAACCTAACAGGAATACAGAGAAGTAACTTGTCTGCATGAGACCAGTCTGGTCAAAGAAAGCCTGGTTAAAACAGTAAGAAAACATGTGATGAGCAGGAACAGCAATGTGCAATTAGAGATGGCAGAGAATAAATATGGGTTAGTTTTCATTCATGAAATTGTCTAGCTCTCGTTATCTGAAAAAAAATCTGCACTTATATCAAAGAAAACAAAGAGCCTCTGCATTTGTACTATTACAGTTGCAACAGGTTAATTATTATTATTTCTGAGTTATGAATCAAGCTTGCAGTCACCCAAATATTTATCTGTTCTGAAAATTAAAAAATATTAGTAGAGATGCATATCATTTTCTTAGCTGAGAAAGTTTAAAGTTCTTGATTTTTTTTCCCTAGAATTTCCTGCTCAGGCGATTACACTATTGAAATTTTGAAACTTGAGAGAGGGAGGAGACCAAAATCACTTAATAGCCAGGAATCTGGAAGCCATGGCATTCCCCTGAGATGAGGGAGACCATGATTTTCAAATTTCCTGTCCTGCATGGGGCATGTTAAGCATGTTAAGTTGTGCTTTCCAGATTGTGGCAAAATTCACAGATTCCAGGCTGTTGGCGTATTCATTTTCTCTCTGATCCTGAAAGAAACTGCATCTTGGGTCCAAGAAAATTCTTGATCGGTTATTTTTACTATGCAAAATGCCAATGAATTCTTCCCCTTGCACTGATCTGGCTCTGTTTGGTTAAGGTGGGGTTTAGGGATAGACAGTATTATTTTGATACCTCATGTAACTGACACCAAGAGGAATCCTGATATCACCAAACTCTGTGATATCATTAAACCCTGGACAAGTGGGTAGAAGGACATTGGTAGATTATGGTTGAAGTACTAATCTTTTGCTTTTTCTTCTTACAGGCCTCCCACACTGCAGCTTTTTGAATATTAATGTTTGTTCTGGGACTTGCCAATGGGGATTTCATCCTAGCGTCCTCTGCTAGGGCAGATGGTTCTGCAGAAGCACCATCCCAGCTCTGGAGGACAGGGAAGGAAGAGGGTGGTAGAGGCAAGACACCAGATGAATATCCCAGATACCTCAATACCTCACTATTGTTGGTATGTTGTAATTTAACATCATTATTTAAGTCATGATACTACAATGCTAATGAAATGCCACCAACTAGGTCACTGTATTTTATATAGGGATATAATTTTGCTTGAGACAACAGATTATGTTGCAGCCAGAGATGAAAAAGCCAGTGTTTCTCCTCTCCTTGGAATGAAATCACGCAGCAAGGCACATTAACTGTTGGAGCTATGTCCGGTCACCACAACAACGGGGAAACGTTATGCTGGGCATACTCCTGCTGGGTACAAGCCAGGCCCCAGCATGTCTCTGCTCCGTTTCCACCTTTTTTTTTTCCCTTCTGTCTGGAAATCATTAAGCAGATCAGATGGTCAATGCGGTGCCCACGTGCAGCACACACAGGGAACCAGCTCCTCCCTTCCTCACGGGCGAAGGCCACCTCCAGCTGCCCACCTTACCCAGGTGTGCATCAGCCAGGGCTGCGGGGCAGAGCACGTGTGGGTGGACAGCCGAGGGCCCTGTGTTTCTGCTGCAGCGTCTCCCACACCAGCCTCACTGCCATCAGTTCCATTTCTTGTTACAAATTAGTTTGTGCCTTTTTAAAAAAACAAACTGGCAGCTCAATGCCATCGCTTGCCTGGGGGGGGAAAAAAATGCCGCTTTGCAAAGGAAAGACGGTTGCCAGTTCCTTGCGTACTGGAGGTTGGAGTTTTGAGAAGGCAGGAAACCATCTTGGTTTCTTGCCAAATGTCCTCATCGGTTTCAGCTGTGGGTGTAGAGCTAATTTAACCAGAGGGCATTCAGTGCCTTTATGCAACTGATTAGGAGTAGCAGTAAATGATATCAGCTATCTATGCAACTTATTTGTGATTTGAAGGATATTTTCTTCCCAGTTTCTGGGCTTGCTTCTTGATGCCTACTGTCGTGTCAGTGGTGAGTTGATTATTCTGTCGTGCTAGTCACACTGGACACACCTTTTTTCAGGCCTTTTCCCTATTTTTCTGATTGAGGAAAGTATTTACATTTGCCTTTTTTTTCCTCTTCCTTTTTTTTTTTTCCTAATATAAGTCCCATTCTATTGAGTCTCTACATTTTATAACCTCGCTGCTGCTGCGCATACGGCCTGATTCTGTTTCATGCGTACATGACTACTGATGTGCAGAGAGCTTACAGTCCTGGTTTACATGAGGAAATCTGGGAGAGGAAGATTTTTCTGCCTTTTTCTTCCAGGCCATATATTTTAGATCTTCCCACACTGTGACACATGGGTCATGTAGTGAGTGTCTGACAGGCCATTTGTCATTTGTGTTATGTCTGCAACAGAAAATGGATCTCACTGGTTTCACATGAGAAAGCTGAATGCTAAAGCTGGCTGGAAGATGTAAAGAAATGGGATAAAAAGATGTCACCAGATAAATGCGATGTGCTTCTCCAAAAGATTTACTTATGCAAATCAACCACAGCCATTTTCAAAGGCTTTTTTAATATATATATATATATATTTTAAGTGGGTCACTTTGAACAAAACTCATACTATGGTGGAAAAAAAGCAAACAGAAAACAAGTCTGACCTTGAGCAAATTTAGTGTGGTGGTGATTCACTCTAGTGTCATCTTCAGTCAGATAGTCAGCATCAGCTAATCATAAACTCATGATTGTTGTATCCCTGTGTGAGTGTATTTATATAAATATACACGTTTATGTATGACCAGTCCTGGGAATTAAGGAAGAATGCAGCATCTCTTACGCACAACACAAGTTAGGTCGTAAGATCCCATTCAGGGAAGATCTTTAAAATATGTGTAGTAATTCTAAGAAGTTGTTCAAGTCCAACAGCGATTATATACTTTTCTAAACTAGGTTGCATGGATTTGCTTTATACCCATGTTGAAACCAATGGAAAAAAAACCAAAAGTTCAGATGAACTGTCTCAGCCTCACTCAAGAGCTTCATTTTTATCTACATAGAGTAAAATCCCATGTTTTCTTTAAACACTTGGGATAAAAAAAAATTGTATTTGATGCAGAAATATAAGCAGAGTTTGGCTTTTATATCTAGAGAAGTTTTGAGGAAAAAGCTGCTTGGCAGCTATAACCAACAGGTATCAGGTACTTAGAAATGGGGGCCCAATATTTGCTCATTGTGGCTATGCATGAGAAGTCCCACTTTGTGGACGATGAAACAAAAATGGGCCCAGGCCCCTTTGCCATTTCTGTCGGACCGGTGAGAGTTTTACAGTTAGAAAGAGTGAAGTCTGAATGATGAGACGTGCTGGTGAGCCCATGGGACTGCTCTGGCTGTCAGTGGATCCTTGCAGTGAGGGCAGAAGCAGAGCAGTGGGGAATGCTGAAGGGTCGCTGGAGGTGCCCAGCAGGCCCCCGGGCTCGCTCTGGATGCCGGTCCAACAGCACCAGATCCACCCGGGGCTGCCACAGCTCCATGTGGTGTGGACACTGTGGCGTCCATCCCAGCACCACGACTGGGTCTGAACCCCCAGACACCGCTGACTCTCACAGGGGTTTTGGAGTCACGAGGGGAGTAAAATTATTTGTCCCTTTGTGACATTGGAGAGAAACAAAAGATATTTGTGTGGGGTGTGGTTTTATGGGTCACTTTACAGGCTTTAAGCTATCTAAATAGTTACTGGTTACACCATTATGGCTGTAGTTGTCTGTATTTTGTCTTACCTTGCTGTTTTGCAAAGGGATAATATTCCTCCCCATTCAGCAAGGTGTATGCTTGGAAATGATATTAGAAATCTTCGAGAGAGAGAGAGAGAAAGAGAAAGATTATTTCAGGGAGATAAAACTGCTTATTAAACCTTCCCTTAAAGACAATTGAGATGTTAAACTGTAAGTATGCAAAGTGCAGGAGTTTCTGCAAGCTAGAGTTTTCTGCTACTTTCACTGCTGCAATAGCCAAGCAGTTGTTAGGCAATAGGGGTATGAGGATATATGGGTGACTGTGCTTGTGCATAATGCATATTACCCTTTCTGTAAATCTTTTAAATTTTAGCACTAAATACAGCATGTTGTCTCATGCATTTGTTCTTTCCTCAAGATTTTTCCTTAATTCACTTTTTTTTCCAGAAATGTTCCTATTTTTTGTAAGAGTCCTGAAGCTATCTATCAAAATGAACATTTTTTTCTAAGAAAATTCCCTTTAGAAACAAGGAAGTAGAAGAGAACAAAGGCAAACAGCCTGTGACAATGACTCATTATGTTCCTTATAAATTATAGCTGTGAAGTCAATGCAAATTGTTTCTCACAGTTTCAAAACCCACTATAAGACAATAACTTAGGGCTATAGAAAGAGAAGCACCTACAGAAATAATGGTGTTTTTTTTTATATCTTTTTTTTTTTTTGCTGTAAACATAGAGAAGTGCACAACAAACACCAGAGTTATTTGGAAAGTACTTGAAGATACACTAGTAGATTAAT
The DNA here is from genome assembly GCA_013389825.1 of Crypturellus undulatus. Lineage (NCBI taxonomy): Eukaryota > Metazoa > Chordata > Aves > Tinamiformes > Tinamidae > Crypturellus > Crypturellus undulatus. The sequence continues at coordinate 847,592 of VWPW01000756.1, forward strand.
TTCATGTTGTAGCACGCAAAACTAAAACAAAACCAAACTCTTGAACTTGCAGCTCTCATGGTATTTATTAAGCCTGAAATTTCTGTAATTTGTTTGGCAGGCTACCACTGCATGGGGCATTACTAACAAGGAAAAGGTCTGAAACCTTCGGCAAAGGAGGCAGATGTTCTACCTCTAGAGCTGGGCTACCTTGACAAGTAGCGGTACCTCCTTCGTTGTGCTAGGAGAAAACTCATGGCACGTCTAGGCCACAAGGAAGCAGAGCATTTTGGTGCATGCTGAACACTTATTTGTGGTTGCCTAAAGTCCTTGCTGCCGTGTTTTCACAGCTCTTGTCACCCGACCTACAGTGGTTGTTTGGCATCTTGGGACACCACTTGAATCCCAAAGATCTCCATAGCTAAAAGCACAAACCTTTATAAGCCCGTTCAAAAGGTGCACGCCCTCGGGCTATGGCCTGCTGGTGCTCAGAGGAGAAAGGTCCATTAAGAACTGCAGGTTAAGAGCTTTAGCCTAGAGTCCCTTGATCTTCAAGTCTGTTGCTTCTAAAACACAACTCTCAACTGATGCAGTCACATCACTGGTATACTGGAAATCTTTTTGCTTACAAAAATCATTTTTGTCTTAGCTCTCTTTAAGAACAAGAAAACAACAGATTAGAAAACTTTCCTAACATACCTTAGAGAAAAGCTGTAACTATAGCAAAATGGAACAGATGAATCTCCACCAAAGTCAGCATACCTCCAGGCATACAGTGTAGCTGTATTTTACAGAAGAAAGATTTCTAAATGCAATTGTGTACATCTATGCATAGATATGTGTATAGAGACATTATAATTTTAGACTATGTTTATCAAGGATGTCTAAGCATGAATTCACTCAAGTTTGGCTTTTACAAATACTTCAGTATGGTGTTTGAAGTCCAAGCCATTCTTTCCTTAGATGGTTAAACCTGGCAATGCATCATAAAGGATATTTTCCTGTTATTTTAAGAAAGCAAGGTCCTTTTATTTTATCTTTCCATGAAACTGCAAAGAGTTTTCTTGAAGACCTACTTTATCATGCATCCTGGCCAACACGGAAGCAGTCACTCCTGATCATTACCCATTAAGGAAATGGTTTGAACCTTTGCTCCTGGTAAAGTGTTGGATACCATATATTTTATACTCTGTTTTTCTCTTGTGTAACAATACTAGTATTTCTGTTTCTCTCACCACCTTCTATAGCTACTTATCTTTTAGAAAACTACCCTTCCGCTCTTATTTGCCAAGAAATGCTTTCTTATTAAGATGGTTAACCCCTTCCCAGAGTTTCCTGAGATACTTAATCTCTTTGCAACTCCTGTGACAATAGATTAAAGGAATACTTTTTGAAATCATGTTTTCTACAGGGAGCAAGGGACCTACCAGGTCTACACTATCTAGATTGTCACCCCCCTATTCCACCTCCAGCCCTTCTGTCATGCTCCACAAACCTACTGTGGGTCGGGGGTAGGTGGACAGAGTCCCACCCCTGTTTTCCCTAGCCATTCTGGGTAATGAAATATAATGATTTGGGAGCTATTGCCCCATGGAAAGTGGTGAATTCACATGCCCTGAGAAGTTAGATCCTCAGCACCTAAGCAGAAAGCAAAAGACAAAAAAGCAAAAGGAAACAAAAAGTAACAGGCATAAGGCTGCAGTCAGAGGGGAACAGGACGACAATACACAGACAGAGCATGTGGCAAAACAACTGCTTTTGCTGACAGTACTGAGCTGCCCTCCTTCAGTCTGCTGAGAGTCTCCCACCTATCCACAGGGCAAAGAGGTTTCAACCAAGAAAAATGTGTCTCCTTGCATTCAGGCGCTAGTGAACAGATACTGGCGCAGGAGGAATAGATGGGTGACTGCTCATACACCATTTCCTTCTTTTGTTAGCGTGTTCTCGAGTTGGTTCTTGTTCGGCACAATTCCTGACCATCCCTTTATACTTGACAATAAGTGGAAGAGAAGTCAGAATGTGAGCTATTGTAAACGGCTGCATTAATATTCCCCTCTGATGTAATGTTCCCTCCTACAGTGTTTTCACAGAAACTCAGTAATTGTTTTCTGAGTGGCTAACTCTTCCTTCTGAGGGGGAAAAATAGATGCAGATACCTCTTACATTGTAGTGCCTGTCCTCAAGATGCATCACTGAAACTAATTTCTCTAATGACCTCGTTGAAGTTGGCTCTCAGGTTTCAACAACTGGATGAGGACTACATCTGCTGGGCTGTCACAGTGTAGGGTTTCAAACATGTTCCTTCATTCTAGGAGTCAGCTGCTGCATCTCTCCTGCCCGTGCTGAAGTTTTGCTGCTAAAACTAGTGCATTTTCAGTCAAACATTTGTTATTATTATTGCCCCACCCTCTATTGCGTTGCACTCCTGCGATTATATAGGTAGGTGAAACATAATCCCCAGCTATATGGTCTGCTCATTTTTTACAGCATATTCATCGTGATCAAAGTTACTGAGGGAGTTTCCAAGGTCATTTTTGAGGATTCGTTAAAAAAATTAATGACATCAGCCGCAGCAGCTTTAGTTCCTGGCAAGCGCATCATCATGTCCAGCCCCCATCTGCCATAATCTCACGACCAGCACGTGGCGCCGAGCAAAGGAGAAGGAGGCACCGCGCTCACGGCGATACGGAGAGTGTGCGACAGTATCGCTTGGCGCAGAAGGGCAGTGTGTGCTAAATGTCTGCTGCTTTACCTCTTTAATATGCCCTGACTAGGAGGACAAATGTATGCACAATATAACATGAACTTGAATGGTCGTAAAAATTGTTGAGTGCATAAGTAATAGACAAGAAAACACCTGGGTCTTACTGCAGTATCTGATCCTATACACCATGTGTCAGAGCCTCCTCAGGAGTGATTCACCTGCACCAAAAAGTAATGTGTTACTTCTTTGTGCCCTTATACCACTACCTAACTAAAAGCTATAGGGCAACCTTTGAGGACATAGGCAATATAGGAAATCCAAGAGGTGTGTTTTCCTTTCAGGTCAGAACTTAAAGCTTCCCCAAGCCTATGGCTTTCTCTTGTCTCTCTGGAAGCATGATCAATTCAATGAAATTATTTTGTAGAATAGGCTGTGCATGATGAAACAACAGAAAGATTGTTCTTTTTTTTTAAAAAAAATGCCATATTGATACCTAGACAGTTTAATGAGGTGCTACTCTAACTGCCTACTGACTTTTTTTTTTTTTTGGTCCATTTTATATGTTTAGTTTCACATATGTTAATAACAGGAAAAAATCACCTTTTTCCCAAAGAACTGGGAAAATTTGTATAATAAATGGAAATTTTTCTGAAGACAAATCTGGTCGCAGTATCTTTAGAAAGATATGGGGAACCCTTCAAAGGAATCCCAAGTCCTTTTTTTTCTTTTTTTTTTTTTTTTTNGAACCCATCAAAGGAATCCCAAGTCCTTTTTTTTTCTTTTTTTTTTTCTTTATTTTTCTTTTTTTTTTTTTTAATTTCTTGAACACCCTCGAGTTTATTTCTTCTGGGAATGAAAAAAAAAAATAAAGGAAAGGGTACCTGAGAGCTCCCCTCCCATGGCCACCTGGCTGGCGGAAGGAAGAGAGAAATACCAATGGAAGCGACAGGCAGGGAGAAGGCCAATTTGTGCAAGGGAAGGTGGGGAGGGCACAAGGAAGAGCACAAAAGAAAGATGTGAGTGGGTGTTTGTGTTTTAAATGTTCCTCAGTTCAATGCCATTTCTTCTCAATGGCCTTTAGTACCAAGAGCACCCTGAAGCCTGGTCCCACCTAGGTATTTCACCATATCCTTGGCAAGACAAGGGCAAAGCTAATCTCATGAATGGGCAGCATGCAATGCATTTCCCCCTTCTAACTAGCTAGAAATATGACCTGCACTGTATAGGTTTCCGTATCTTTTAGTTGCCAAGTTTAGAGACACAATTTAGCAAATGTTTAAGGATAGACTACAACCCAACAGAGCACATGCTTAAATTATTTCTAAAATTTAATTAAAGTTCCTTCCACTTCCATGAATATTCTTGGTGCTTTTTCTTTATTTTTTTCTCCCTAAGATGATTACATTAATTTTCTCTTGCATATATATGCACATTTTGAAGATCTATTTTTATACATTTGGAGACCCATGGGAGAAATAGCTGCTTTCTTGGGGCTCCTGATTTGAATGAATGTATAAGAAAACTAGAGCTCAGCAAAGATTTTTCTTTTATATATCTATCTATCTATTTTTTTTTTGCCAGAATATGAAATATCACTAGATCTGAAACAGTATTTAGCATGATTTTGTAAGTAGTTTGGGCCAAAAAGATTGTTTGAGTTTGCATTATTTCCTCTTAAAATTTTCTGAAATAAATGTTTCTGGTTTTGCCTGCATTTAATGCTAGTTTTAAAAGAAACAAGAAAATCCAAGAAACAGCTAAAAAATCCCCAGACTGAAAATAAAACATCTCATTCTGAGCTGAATGAAATGTTTCAGTCAATAGTAAACATTTTTGTTGTCCTGTTATTGTTGTGTTGCCTAGTAAAAAAATGTAGCTTCAGACTGAACCAAAACAAATGAAAAATAGCTTTTCCTCAAAGAACTGAAAACTGAACTTTTGAAAGCTGTAATTGAAACCACACAAAGAAACTGGAAAGGGAAAGATGTATTTTGATGCAGATAATCTACCCACCAGTGATCCAATAGCCATGGACTGCCGCTGAGGGAAATTGAACAAGATTTATATAATTTGATTTAGGCATGCAAAGTTTAACTGTGTAAACCTAAACTAGCCACTGTAAGTTGTTTTGTAGCTGAGGAGCTCTGAGGATGAGAAAGAAGCTGTTCTCGGAATGTGATTCACTGCCGTGCTCTATGATGCCATTTTAGGTTGGGATGGATCAGAAATTCCCATTTCTTTCCTTTGGACGTGAAAAGAGGACAGAGTGCACTGCCTAGATTTGTTCAGCTCATTTTATCTGCCAAAGTTATCTGGGGTGAGTTCAGCCCATCATCTTTTTTTTTTTTTTTTTGTTCCCAGGAAGTAGAGGTTGGGTCTAATGCAGCTGAATTCCATTATATGGATTGGTTTTGACATTCATTAGGCATCTTTTCCTTTCATATGGTTGATCAGGAAGTCCAGATTCCCAAGTAGCAAGCTTCCTAATCACACAGGAATATTCAAGAAAGTCCCTTTGCAAGAACGGAGCCAGTTCTACGAGACATTTTAATGCTAACTCAGTTCAGTCAAGTAATAATTAACTTTAATTGGCACACCCACAGACTGTAACATTTATCCAGTGCAGATGAGTGATTTAAAAATAATGGGCATTCTTATCTTTAAATGAAGAGAGCAGAGAAGATGAATTTTAAGTAAGTTTCTAATATTATCATTGCTATTTTACCTCTGATCTGTATGACTAAGCTCAGACAAAAGAGTCTGCATATGCAGTGTTGCATACTAACTTCTGGTCCTGGCAGTCTAGCTAACTACGCATCGCTTATCTCTGCAATAAATGCTCCTAGGTGTTGTCAGGACCAGGTGTCAGGGGCTGATACAGCTCCTGGAGGAAATGGACTTTGGGCAGCTAACTGGTTCTTCCTTGGCTCGCATGTCTATGGTGAACAACATCTCCCAAGTTGTGCTGGATCACCTTGGGCTGTATTATTACCTATATCCCACTTGTCCACTTCCGACAGGATACTGTATCTGTTTACAAGCAATTCACACAATGCAATGCACAGCTCAATGCCATAAGCTCAGGAGATAGTTGTAAATACCGCATTTAAAACAAAGCTCAGGAAAGACAAAGACAATTAGTGAAAGAGCACATTTGAAAAATAACAACATTATATTTATGCATAAAATATGATATATCTTCACAAGGTTCTCCAGTGGTAGCAGTTTACCGCTGGATGTAATATGATGGGACAAAAAACACCCTTATAGTAAAAAGAAGGCAAACATATACTAGTTGAAGGGAAGAAGTGGAAGAAAGCAAAATAAGTAAGGCAAACAGAGCAAGAAAAGAAGTGAAAATAAATCAAAGTCACTGGAATGTTTGTGGTGTTGTGTGTAGCTGGGCAGCTGAATACAAGAAAACTATACTTTTTTTAAGTGGCAAGTGATATATTTGCTGGGTGGACTGGGAAGGATACTTTGGTTAGTAGCATAAATAATCAACTTTAATGGGACAAGATGTGTTGGCTTGTATTAACAGTGCAAGATTCAAAAATCTTTCCTATCAGTGTTGCAATATGCCTTGCAGGAAATATCTGAATGCCATTAAGCTTTGACTATCGTATTGCATTTTTGTATTCCTGACAGAACACCACACCAGAGGAAGGTTATTAAGTAAATAAAGGATAATCTGTTGTGTAGGGATATTTGGACATATCTTTAAGCTTCTGAAAGGCAGAAAACTGTTATTTCATTGTGTGAGATCTTCTTTCCTTTTACTATCTCAGCCTTCCCCTCTATCTCTCTCTATGCTCCTTATATTTTACATTGTGTATATCTCTCAGGTTGCAGGGAAAGGAAAACATGAGTAAGAGCTGAGTGGGAAATGCTGAAGAAGACAAGGCCACGGTCAGAAAGGGGCTGGAGACCGATGGAGCGGGGAAGGCACATGGTGTTAGTGAAGACGTGACTGGATGAGTAGTCGCTCTGCAGGACAGAATCAAAGTGGAGAAAGGATCTGACTCTGACGGGATGTTATTCAGCAAGCTTAGGTCACAGGCTTTCTGTGTAGGGTACGAGGAGAAAACAAAAAAGGAGCGTCTGCCAGTGCAAGGGAGGAAATCTGAGCCAAAACCTACCCATTCATTGCCGCTTCTTTCCTTCTGCCTTTTTCAACATCCGCTAGCAATAACTCACATGCTAACTGTGAAGAAAACAGAAAAAAAAAACCTTTTCTTTTTCTCAAGGTTAGATATTAATCTTTTCGTAGTAGTTTGAGATGGAAAATGAACAACGACACATTTTGGCAAGAGTTGACAGGACAACTACAGCAAAGAAGTACTTTCTGCCATGGAAAAACAAAAACATTAAACTGTGACCGGGATTTTGCATAAAGAATTGACGAACATGGTAATTTGAAAAGAGACAAAAATATCCCAAATACCACTACAGCAATGGAAGGTACATTTTGTCTACCTCATACAAAGCAAAATAACGTAAGAACTCAAAACGATACATCCTTTACGTGAAAGTTTATTGTGTTTCTTTTAAACGCAGGGACAGTATCTGTGTTTCCTAGCATGCGGAAACCAGGAGTTTTGTCAGGTCTTGAACAGAGGCCAGTCAGTGCATTTTCTTCAGAAAGCAAATGGACAGGAAAACATTGATTTAAATAACATCCTTTATGTGTGTGTGCTGGCATAGCGCAGGACATTTTATCCTTAAGTCTTTACTGCTTTATTTGAAGTTGACTAGTAATATAAAACTTTTAAAGTTTGCTATGCAGATCTCCCGTTGGACTTCTGGGTGTATTTCTTCTAATTGACATGTTTTAGCCTGCACTTTGCTTAAATTTGTACATTCTTGGTCTTTGCATATACCCTCATAGTACACAGGGATGTACAGTGGTTGGTTGTGAGTGCTTGTCAACAGAGCTGCTTCAGATTGGCATGTGCACAAGTAAACATGTATTTGAGAGGCAACAGAGACCAGGCCTTGACTATCTGCCCAGATGTCAGGTGCTGCTGAATTTTAATCCTGGGTCTGGCATGGATTTTCCGTGTAGCCTGTGGCAAATCACATAATCTCCCTGCCTCAGAGTCCCCACCTGTGAAGTGGGGATAATAACACTTACAATTTCCTACCTCACAGGCTTTTTTGAGGATTAATGAATGTCTGAGAAGTGCTTCGTATGCTCGAAGTCCTGGCTTGTATTTTGAATGTGTCTGAGTGAAAATTTGGATCATTGTTTTGGACAGGAAGAATAAAGGAATAATTTTTAGAAAATAATAGAAAAATCCTTTAAAAAATGCTTTAGATGGAAAAGCCTTTGCTCTGTCTGTGTCTAAGTCTCCTTGACTGCATACCTGCTCACAAACTGTACTGCTGGCTTCAGCAAGAAGCTTCCCTTGCAGAAGTCCCTGGAGGAATAGTTCTTACTTGCATATTCTCATATTCTAATTCTTATTTAATATTCTCGTATTACACCTGTAGATTCAGGGTAAGGGCTCAAGAAACTAATGGATCGTCTTATTTAATTTTCTACACACCGAATTCTTCCATTCTTGCTGCAGTTGCCCATTTTGAGCCTTGCTGTTAGTGAGGCCTATGGCAACTGCTGAAACCAGACAAGACCTTTGCAAAGGCCCCCCCGGAAAGGTTATAAGAAACAGACAAACAAACAAACAAAAAAAACAGTAAACAAGGATGCCTGAAAATACAACAGTAGAGATAATGCAAAAGGAAACAAATCCCAATCTTGCACAGCTTTTCATTAGCATGCCCAAACCTCTGTGCCAGAGGGCAGGACTGAGCCTGATGGCTCTCCAGGACTCTGGGCTGAGGGGGAAGGCTCCTTCAGAGGCGCAGCCTGTGCTGCGCTGGTGGATGGTCTTCTGGCTCAGGCTCACCCACCATGTGCACACTGCCTCCTCCACAAACTACCGGGGAAAAAAACAAACAAACAAACACGCAAAAAAAGAAAAACAGCCAACCTTTAGAAATAGGGGCTAATTTATAAAGTCTGATGAGCTTTCTAACTTAGGGACAATATGCTGATATTTGGAAAGATGCGGTTGAGGGTGGGGGTGGTAAATGTGAACCCCTTACATCAGTGTTTTGCTGAAGTTCCCGTACTGTAAAACTAGGACTTCAGCCTGAGTGGGTGTGGTAGAGCCTTGTCCTTTATATGGAGAAACAGAGACCATGATTCTGTACTACCTACAACCATGCATAGTCACTATCATCCTGGCAGAGTGGGAGTAAAATATTATCGGTCTGATTGGTACACCCACTTCTAGCTCACTTTGTGCAGTCTAAAATGACTATGAAGTAACACATAGTAGGCTGGAATTATTGAGAGTAGAATCACAAAACGCCCATGTCATTTTTTTTCCTTTGTAACCATGGACTAAAAGACTAAACAAAACCCCCTCAGTACATGAAGTCTGGCCTCCCAAAGACCTACGTTGCATACTTGCTAAAGTTGCATGTAGCTGATTGCTATCTCATGCTCTCCAGTAAGCACTTCTGCATGCAATGGTTAGTTAAAAATGACTGAACAAACACAGAAATACACAGCATTCTACTTTGAAGTGTATTCTACATTAATTAAGAGAAATTTTTTCTTTTTCGTAACACAGTGGCTAAAAAGATTTTAAATGTACCTGAATGGTTGAGAGTAACAGTCACATCAAAACATGTTAGATGGCTGTGACCAAGAGTAGGAAGACTTTTGAGTTAGCAATAACCAACTGAAACCTTTCTGGAAATATCAACCTATTTTTAGATTCTGACATTTTAAAACACTGGTAACTTTTTTTTTTTGTTCATATGATGCTTAAAATTGTAGCAATAAAAATATGTTTGTAATGCATTTTCTAAGTGAACTTCTTTTTTTCCCTAAGCTGGTAAGGAATTCCTCCACTGGGAAACTGTCTGTTCCTGTTATTATAGATTAAACTCCTGGGGATTACTCGATATCAGATCCCTCTGTGGTCACTCAATTCTGGAGAAAAAAAATCTTTATTCTGGAACAATTACTCCACCTAAAGTGCAGATTTTTTTTTTTTCCAAGAGTAAAAGGTCACTACAACATGGTGTCTTGCGGAGGAGATAGAGATATTCTGAAATAAACACATGACATTAAGATATCTACCAATGCCTTTTTCTTTTCTTCAGACTTTGAGGATAAATGCTTTAGGTTAGACAAAAGATATGGTGATGGTGAAATAATGTTTATCCGGATCTGTGGTTCCTGAATATTTATTCTGGAACAAGCCACACCAAAACCACTTCTGCACACAAATGGACTTTGCAGAAATTTGAAGGTAATTAAAAGATAGGGGAAATACAATTCTACTTATTTTACCAATGCATGTCAAAACATTCTGTGTCATTTCATGATATATGTTCTATCTAGCCCTTTTAGATTACCTTTCTTTTTAATGAGAAACCATTGTTGAGATTTTTTTTTAATGGTTTTCCATTCAAAAAATAATGCTTCTTTATAAAAGTATGTGGAGGTCAAGGGAATTGATGGGGCCAAACTCTTCTTGGTGGTGGCCAGCGACAGAACAAGGGATAATGGGCACAAACTAAAACGAGGAAGTTTAATCTGTATATGAGGAAGAACTGCTTTTTTGTTAGGATGGCAGAGGACTGGAACAGGCTGCCCAGAGAGGTTGTGGAGTCTTCTTCTTTGGAGATCTTCAAAAGTTGCCTGGATGCCACCCTGTGCCACGTGCTCCAAGTGTCCCGGATGGAGCAGGGGGGTTGGGCTAGATGATCTCTATAGATCCCTTCCAACCTCAACCATTCTGTGAATCTGTGAATTGGGAAACACAAATCTCCTGAAGAGGCAAGCCAGGGAGCACCAGAATTTCACATGGTGTTAAGAAATTGTTAATTTTGACAGACTTAAGACTGTCAAAGACTTAAGCATGAGAAATCCATGCTCAGAAACCTCTCTTTTCCATTTTATAGAAAGTTTTTCAGATGAACTTCTGTTTAGCAGAACAAAATCCTTAAAAATAATTAACTAAATATAAATAGTAAAAGCCTTATCAGGAACACAACAGCATCAAACAATTTATATATCCAAGTACTTTGCTCCTTTAAATCTCTTGTGCTTGACAGTGTTTGATGACCTGCTGAGGGAAGAAGTGATGTGTTCCTCTCTGCAAATCAGTACACAACTCATAAGACAGACTAAAAAGAATGTAACCATTTTTTCCTTCCTTGCTTGTTTTCTCCGCGCCTGTTTGTCTCTTTCTTTTTTTTTAAGAAAGGCAAAATGTGATGACTTGGATGCCAATACCCTGTTGAAACCCATAGACATTAGTATATCTCTCTGGGGTTTTAAGCTGTTGGCAACCTGCTACTTTTGTCTTTGCAGAACAACATTTCATTCCTGCTGCCTTGTCTGGCTGGGTCTTCTCTTTGCTTCCTCTGGAGACAGGAAAGAAAAAACATCTCACAATAAAAGACAAAGGAACTGCCAAAATGGGTGCTGCATCCTGGCTCTTCCAGGTCTGTCCTGCACAGAGGAACTACAAAAAAGGAGAAAGCAGCCAAATCCCTTGTTGCGTGTCATGAGGGTACAACTCTGCATGCATTTTGCTCAACGTCACGGCCAGCCGGAGATAGTCCCATACCCTCTTCTCATTCCATCCCCTGATGTTCGTTCCCAGTCTTGTTTCCCAGTTCACTGCAGGTCACCCTGGCCGCTGCAGGAGCATCCGGAGCTAGCCAACAGACCTGCTGGTAATGGGGAGGTCAGGAAGTGCTTGAATCAGGGATTACGGGAATGTGTGGAACTTGTGCAATTCAGTCGTCAGGAAGAAAATACTCTGGAAACAGTGTGCGACTATGTGTGGTCCCAGCTAAGGAGACTCAATTGCTGTCCTTACACTGGCCATTCTCAGTTCCAAGCCATCCCCCCAGTCCAAGTCCCCGATCGTGATGATTTTGCTGAACCTTATTGCAAACCTGGCATCAGGCTAAAAAGCAGTTCCCTAAATTTGTTGTGACATGCTTCCTTTTTGTCCACGCAGGCAAAGAAATGTTGCAGGAGAGGCCAGCAGGGCCATAATCAAGTTTCACAAAGAGTTTCAGTCTAACTATTTTTGTAGCATGCAGGGTGTTTGGCTCCGTGTTTTGCTGTGGTTGTTAGTGGTGTCACTGCACTGATTTCAATGAAAGGGCTCTTGCTGAATTTGGCCCATTGAATTAGCCTTAATGAAGCATGGAGGAAACGACCAGCTTAAGGGAGAGTCATTAGTCTTGTTATGAAAGAGTTAACACCCTGTGAAGGATTTCGGGAACACACCCTTTCATTGTCTGTTTGTTTTCTGCTTTGTAAAACCTCTTTGCTTGGGTTTTTCCTTCCTTGATGGATCATTGTTACCCACTGCAGTTTAGCTACACCCCAAGAAAGGGGCAATGATTTGGCTGGCAGTGGCAGATCCCAGGTGGAGATTTCTCACCTTTCAGGAGCTGACAGTTTTGTTCGTGAGCATTTTACATGTTTCCAAATCACATGACAGAAATGCACTTTAGAGAGAAAATAAGAGGGATTTTGACCAAGGACCAAGTCCATTTCCCTCCAGATTTGCAGCGGGACTCCAGAGGAGCGCAGATGCAGTGAAGTGCATGTGGTCTCCCTCCCTCTCACCGGGACCTGATCAAGAATACATGGAAGACAATGTGAAAAACTCTGGTTCAGTCCATTTCACTTACAACTCACCTTGACTTTTCTCATTGCAGCCTCTGCACCGGGTTGTGCTGCAGGAGGAAGGTGTATGTGGAGAGGCTCCTGCCCATATGCTGGTCTCCAGGGAGGAAGTATGTTATAGAGCAGCTTGTGAGTTGTGGCTATTCATCTTTCGGGGCAGTTTTAATGTTGACCTTGGGTCCCTACCTTGCTTCATGCACTGGGGAAGCAGGACTAGGAAGATTAGGTGCTGTGGGCCCCGAAGGTAGCTCGCTCTAACACAACCACCGATCTGTGACAGCTGGGAGAGCTGCTGTGGAGAATAACATGTAGCTGTAGGAGGGTTGGATGCAGCTGAAAGACTCGGGGAAGAACTTGTGTTTACAAGGAGCCTCATACTCCAGAAACGTGTCTTCCTTCCCTGTTCCAATGAATATGTGTATATGTGTTTGTTCATTCTTATTATCCTGGGCCAGCTTTGAAGCACCAGAAGTGCCCGAGGATTTGTTCCAGGGAGGAGTGTTTAGATGCAATCTGAAAGAAAAATGGAGACGAGCCCAAGTTCTATCATTTAGGTGGAAACTTTCCAGAGCCCCTTCGGAGCTGGCTACACCCTCCAATGCTGCGGCTGCTGCCGGGTACGTATCTCCAGGGCCTGGTGAAGCTGTGGGTGCTGTTACTAGTAATAGCACCCCAGCAGCTTCAGTCTGAAAAGCCTCAGTGAGAGGTGGGGGCCCAGCGACGTGAGTCACTAGGCAAGCACTTATTAAAAGGACAGGCCCTGCTTTCAATCTGGTTTAGGCGATGCTAATTCTAGGCCACTTGGAGACACCACCTATTCCCAATGATATCCCTGATAGCTGGTTTAGCTGGCTTTGCTGTTCTTCTGGCCCAGATATTTAAATGCACTTAGACACCTAACTGCCCTTAACATTAGATAAGTTCTTACATACCTTTAAAAAATCTCTTTGTGCCTATTAGCTTGGAAAATTATTTACTCAGAATGTGGAATCGACCCCTCCTCCCCTGGATTATATCAGACAAATGACAGTGATCTATTGCTGTAAACATAAATCCAATGCCTACAGCAGTCCCTCACTCTTTCTTCTTCATCCCTGCCGTTTTTCTTAAGTCAGTACACAAAGCAGTGATGCACTTTAAACATACCTGATGACAAGATGCACCATACCAGAAATAAAGTCTTTGTGAGGGAGAAAGCTATATCATAGAATTATAGAAAAATAGAATCGTTAAGGCTGGAAGGGACCTCTAGAGATGGTCTAGTCCAACTCCCCTGTACATGCAGGGTCACCTAGAGCATGTGGCAGAGGACAAAGCAGTCTGCATTTTTCTGATTTGCTAGGATAATATTGCGTGATGATACTGCTGCACATAAACATTATATGGATTTCATTCTCAAACTTTCTCAGTACTTAAAGGAATTTTACAGTGTTTTTATTTTACAGTGTTTATGCATGTCTTGTGCTCTGATGTACCACCTAAGAACCAAGCACAACAGAGTAGCTGCTAGGAGAAAGCAGACTTCTGCAGTTTTACATAGTTTGTAGGTAGACAAGAAATTATAATGGTTCAAACAGTATAACATTGCTGGTGCAAGACATTTCTCAGAAAAAGCCTGTAGCCTTATTATCTGTCTTCAAGTCTTTGAGGCATTTGGAACAACTCATACAGCTAATGGGAATAAGGAAGAAAAAAACAAACAAACAAACAAAAAAACCAACAGTTTTCTGTGTTCCCAGCTCTGTTTTAACTGTCCATGTTCCTTAACAACACACATAGATGCTTCCCTGACCATAGGGACCACTGAGTCATGATGGTTGGCTGGACTGGTAGTACTGTCCAAAAAGACCATCTTTGCAGACCTTCTGCAGCCTTCCTTTAGCAGAAAAGACACATGAGGAAATGAGAACTCTGGAATCACTTCAGTTGTGCTTCCCACTGGAAATAATTCCTCTTGGCACACACATTACCTCAGCTTTGCAACACAACTCTTTGCAGCTAGTGGTTGAATGGGTGTCACCAGCAAGGGCTAGAGCCAAACAAATCAGGGTTTTGCATCTGTGTTTATACTTTTGGAAGAGACATATGTGCACTGTATGTGAAAATGATGTAATCTGGCATGGTAAATCCACTTTTCTGGAAAAAAATGAACAAAATAAAGGAAGAAACGATAGTTTCTGGAAGTTGACACATGCTGGTCTGTGCCATTCCTACCAAAAACATTAAAAGAGAGCAGGATCTTTTAATCAAAGCTCCCTGCCTTTCTCTTAATTCCACCACTGGTGTGTCCATTATTTAATTGTTTGAAGTCTGCACACGCATAAATCCCCGAAGTCTTTTATGACAGTTATAAAAGAAAGTTTTAAAGTCACTTTTGCTGAGGGATAAATAGACATGTGTGCCCAGTATATTACAGGACTATCAGTCTGTTCATTAACTCATCATAGCTGGCTCTGTCCCTTACTCCACTGTGGTATATCTTCTTCAAGCGTTATTATGTGCCTGCCATTCATTGCTCCCTGTGATGCAAATGTGCTTTGCATGAATCCACACACTTGATCTTAATGAAAGTAAGTCCCAGTTCTTTTTTTTATGAGCAACTTGAGAGCCTAGCTGTGATGGACTGTGTAATCCAACAACGGTGCTGTTTCCGACACAGTCCTAGTGCTGGATCTTTGCCTGGAAGATACATGCAGGCAGCCTTTTTTTTTTTTAATTGAGTGAATTTAAGAAAACTGATGTTAATGCAATGTTAAATAGTTAGTTGGAAGGCTACAGTTTTGGAACTAGACAGACTTTCTGTCTTGTTCATTGTATTTGTTTGCTTTTTAAAAAACTGTCATAAAAAAGCAGGAACAATGTGATGTTTTAAAGAGTTTACGCTTTAAATTGCTTCTTTTTAGAAGTTGCAACGTGCCCGTGCCCCCCTTATCAAGCATGATTATTTATTACAGGTTCAGCACAGAGGAAGATTCGTGTCAATTTTCTGTTTGTGCATTTATATGTCAACACATGAAGTGTCAACACGTGAGCGTCATCTGGGCTGTGCACCCTCAAACTGATCCCTTGTCCTTTCTGCAGCTCCCTTTGGAAGGTCTCCAGTAAAATAGTCAGCAGGTCTTAGAGCTGTTTCTCCCCTGTCCCCAGATAGTACAGGAATTAACAGCTCCCAGAACTACCTTGTTTGGGACAGTGGGAAAAAGAGGTGATCAAGTGGCACATGCTGGGTATGTACCCACAGAGGTTAGGTACAAATTACATCATATAGCCCCTCTAAATTCATTTGGATAATAATTGATAGTAGATGTTTAATATTCTTGATCATTTATAGAGGTGAGTTGGAAGGAAGCGGAGAGAAAATGATCTTATTCATGCCCAGAGATGATGATAATCGATTAACTTAATAATTTCTGTAACTTTAAACTCATTAGAATGAGTTAGAGAAGGAAATATTGGTTTTTCCCCTACATATAGAGGGTATCTAGAGAATGAATCACAAAACTTGTTTACACATGAAACATTTGAGCTATCTTGAGAATCTGTCCTAGGATGAAAGGAAGGATTGCTGTCTGGAAGTGCTTCCGTGAGTAATTGTGGAGCCAAGATGCTTGGCCAGTGCTATGTGCTGAATTTTTACACAAGTGAAATTAGCTGAAGCTATTCTTTTTCAAATGTATGTTTTTCATACTATATGTTTTACATGGTGAGTAAAGGGTAAAGACAATATTTTCATGCCCTTCCTCCTGCAGGCCACAGTAAGATGCATTACATCATTAAATCAGTCATAACGCCCACATCATTTGTGGGTATTCTAAAAGAAGGGAGCCTCCGACAGGTTAATTTCTCCCCGTCTTTCTGCTCCAGAGGATGCATGGATAACACCTAGTTCTGAGTTTTCTGCATAAAACATTCTAATCAGACTTAAGTGCTTAAGTGATGGAAAAAGGAGGTGATTCTCTTCATCAAGTTTTAAAAGTCTCCAAGGGGATAAATAGTGGTTCCACTCAAATGAAAAACAAAACTTCCCATGGACAGAGGTTTAGCTTACTAAATAAGACTAGTTTGACTGAATGGAGTTATGTACAATGTAGAGAAATGCATTTCAGCTAGGCCCCCTTTGTAGCTAGTAGAGAGAAATTGACAATTTAAGGGTATAATTCATCTGTCAAATTTAGGTGGATGCTTTAAAATGAGGTGAGAAGCAGGCAGATATATAGCAATGCTTTCCTTGTGTTCTTGCTCAGCTTCCAGCAATGTGCAGCTCAGGTCTTCCTTGGGGCCCAGAAATAAAGAGAGTCTCCTTGTGAGGTTAATTTCTCAAACAGCTTTGAGAGTGATGCGTTGAAGTCCTTGCTTGCTCTTCAGTTATGCCTGATTTATCATGTCATAAATGACAACAAAATCAGATTCTTTTCTAACAAATCGTCTTCCTACATGGGGAAGATAAGCATTTGTTGATATGCCATCTTATTTTCAGTTGCCAAAACAACTTTATTTTCTCATAGAGAACAACTGTGGGTCTCTGCATGTTTTTCCTTCTGGCACATTTCCAGTTGGAAGACAATACATCAAAATGTCATTGTTCCAACATGCTCTGACTTCTTCTAGATTTTCCTCCAGTCAAAGCTATTGTGTACTTGGAGCTATTAATTATAGGACTCCCATATTGTTCCTGGAAAAATCCATGAAGAAATAAGGGTTTGGGTACTGAGTAGGCATGCACATGGGAGTCTGACACAGCTGGGATGCACTGTATCAGTTGCACATGTATCACACAGATGGCTGACACATGCTTAGCAAGTTTGTCGTCACCCCTGTGTATCAGTTGGTCCGTGGTGAGTCCACATGCTGTAGATCCAATGCCTCTGAGGTGAGTCAAGGTCCTCCTGCCATGGTCTGTGTATGAGCAGGGGATATTCGTCTGAACCTTCCGTGCAAGGACAGGCTGTCTGCGAGTTGCTCAGCTGCTCCAGAAAGAGTGAAGTTTCTTTTAACACTCAGACAAAATTACCTGCTTTGTGAAACTGTGCCCAATGTGTGGGATGTTGACAAGGTCATTAACTGCATCCCAGATGCATCTTGCCCTCCTAGTATGGGAAAGAGGTCAGCACAGTTTGTGCAGGAATATCTAAGATCCTGTCTGGGACATGGGGCAGGAGCTGTCTAGGTCTTAGCCTCTGTGAGACCCGACAGGTCTGACTGTGGAGGTATGAGGAAGTCTTCCCAGCAGAGCTTATGTCCAGCTGGTCCTGCCTTAACAGACAGTCAGGCTTCCTCAGTTAGCTTGAGGTACAGCAGCAAAAAATACAAAGGCAGAAAGTAAATAAGATTAAGGAAATACCTAGAATGAAAGCCCATGTAAAGCAACTCTGAAATTGGTTCGTGCCTTTTGCTGGCACATCGTTGGTTCAAAGTAAGGGAGTTACTCTACTCTGCACAGTAGGACCGAAGGAATTTTCTGCGTATGCAGCAATGTCCTAGAACAATGATAAAGACAAGATCATGAAACTATCTTGATATGTGAGCTCTAGAGCTTATATAAATGCCATTTTGCATTTTAGGAAAAACACAACCACTATCCTTCTCTGGTTTTGTAGATCTTAGGTCAACTACATCTGATGAAAACCGATATAGCTCTTTCTGTTGCCTTTGTAGTAAGACATTGTTTTAATATAGATAGCTGTCTGGGTCATCATGTACTTCAGTTTAGCACCGATGATTATTTTTAAATCAGGGGCTGAGCCATTTGTGCATTCACTTAGCTTAAGAAAAGAGGACTGCAGCATCTCTGGAGTTGTTCAGCTGCCTCTATAGAGCGCAAAGCCCGCATACTGGACACGCAGGAGGAAGAAGTAATGTGAGAGAAATCTCTTTATGAAAAGAGAACATCAGACTTTATAGTTTGGTAGTCTCCAAAAGGAATCTGTGAGGATTGTCAAGGTCACTGCTTGGTTTGAAATAATCTTAATTATTGTTGAGAGGTTTTTTATTGTGAAGTCACAGCAGGACATGGCATATGAGGGCATTTTTTTGCTAAAACTTGCAAATAGGTGAATAATGATGGTGGAAAGTTAAATACACAATAAGGTAGTGAAAATCTATTAAAATATTTTTTCCTGATATTTTGGCCATGAAATACAATCTTCTAAAGTTGTAATTGAGCAACTTCCTTATGGAAGGGCCCACAAGTAGGCCCTTTTATTATGAAATAAAAACAAAAGCAATTTTTCAATTGATAAACGAAGCCTGTTCTTTTATTCAATTGCCTATAATTGTAAACATCTGTAATGCTGGATTTTTTGTGTGTGTTTGGAGACTTTGCTTAGAAAACATTACTTTGAAAATCAAAACAGAGAACAGAGCCACACCATCATGTTAAGTAATTTTATGGTTTTTGACAGTATGGTGTAATTTTTTTAATTTATCTATCTATTTATTTATTTATTGCAATTAGAGAAGATATAGATGTGTTGAAAGTACTACACAATGCATACACCTAGAATATTAGTACTTCAGGAGGGAGAATTTTCTTATTGTTCAGAGAAAAGCTGGGATAAGCTGTATTGTACCATGAATAAGAATTAATGAAAACTGATCCTAAGCTGAAACTCCAAGATAAAAGACGCTAACAGCATATCCTATCATCTGCTGCATTACTGTTGCTCTTTTTAGAGGAAAGATGTACGTCCTCTGCTCATGACACACAGATGATTGTGTCTGAACTTCTTTTTCTGTCACTGTAAATAAAGCTCCACAGGGATTTCATATGCTCTGCCCTGGATATCCTGGTCTCTCCATTGACTTGAGGTGGTTGGAAAATTATTCCTTTAAAACTGATCATTTGTATTACAGAAAAAAAAAAAAAAAAAACAGAACTTTGACCTTTTTGATATAAATGAGAAATATTGGAAATCTGAAAGATATGTTTGAACCTTTCCTGTAATGGGAGCCACATAGCTGGACCTGGAACCGCAGTCCCTGAATCTGCACAGCCTCCACTCCCTGTGGTTAACCCCAACCCATAGAACGGATGGCCTGATCCGAAAGGATGTTTCAGGTCTGTCTCCCCAGAGCAAAGCTAGCAAATGCTCAGCTGCTCGCTTAAGCTACCACAGGAATGCCACCTATGTGTACCACTGCCTCCTCCAAGGATCACAAAGTTTTTAGCAGCATAGAAATTGTTTTCCTGTCCACAAAGAATTTTTGAAATTTCAATACTTTTTCCTAGCCTAAGCCATGTCCCCTTGGAAGAAATCTCAGATGATTAATCAGGAAACTACGTATCAGGGTAAGACATTACACTAAGCAAGGTGGGCATTTCATTAAAAATTTGAAAAGATTAGTTCATCTTTTTCTATTTTAAACGTTTTCCTTTAGTGTAAGGTTTTAAGTTAGGAATAATTTCTAGGTGGAAAATAAATGTCTCTTATATAAATGTTAAAAAGGAAGGCTTTCGACTTTGGGAAAAGAAGTTTTATGGGAAGGTTCAACAAGGCCAATCCTTCCATGCAGAGATCTAAATATATATATATATATGTTTTTTTTTTCTGATAAAAAAGTATCCAAAAACATTTAATAGGAGATTACCTGATCACTGCTATCTATGTAGGGACTAAAGAGACTAAATCGTACAAGTATTTGAATAATGTTGGTATGATGGCAAGGACTGCCAATGGATACATTAGGCTGAGACAAATGGCTTGGTTTTGTGGTGAGATGAGTGTTTCAGAAGCAAGTGTAAAACAGTCTTATGGCATAATTTTACAAACGAGTTCTTTTAAATTTGTAATTTCAGCAAAATATTACATCTCATTTGAAAAACAAGATGAAAAAGTTATATGGAAAGGAATCAAAAATGCCATCTTTGTCTTTCTAGAGTTTTTCCTGAGCTCTAAAATCTCAAAGCTCCAGTGGTGTTGTGTTATTTCTGCTGCTGTTTTTTTAAAACACATCATTCTTTGGGTGCATCCCAGTGCTACAGGAACAGTAGCTATTCAGGTTCTGTCCAAGTGCAAAATATATTGTCTCACTTCCATAATTACAATGACAGAATTGTAGGTTTGGTTTCATAGTCTGCCATGTAAACTATTGCACAGCACCAATTTATATACTTTTTTAAAGTTGCATTTTAAACGACAAAAATATCAACTCAATATTTGACAATTTATTAGAAAACAGAGTGAAATTAATAAGGGTTTTTGAAATCTTTACAGTTGGCAGATGAGAGCCACAGCAATGATGGCTAGAGTAGGATTTGAAGGATGAACTTTCACAGATTTGTAATAGACAAAGTCTTAGTACGAGTCTGATTTTTTTCCTCAACAAGCTTGTCTGCTGCATGGAAATCTTAGTCCTGCTCCTAGTGCTGTCCTTGTTTTTCTCAGCCACTTTCTCCAGCTGGACAATAATGCTTGACTTTTTTTGTAAAATCCTATGAGTGATGTTACAAACACTCATCCAGCCTAACTCCAAGCATAACCATTATTAAGAATTTAGAATAAGATTGCAGGTGAGAAGAGAAAAGGTATGTGTGGGATCACCTCTCATAGTATGACTTTGAGAGCTACTTCTGATAGTTTGGTCATTACTTTAGGTTGTATTTTCCATTTCATTTTGTTTCTACTTAATACCATGCGAAACCAAAGACTAACACACTGACAATGATATGAAAATGGAAAGGTAGATCTCAGTGAAGTGTCTACAAGAGTGCTGTCAAAATAACCCATCAATAATGCCATCAAATAAGTGCATGCAGAACAGCTTAATATGCAACAACTGACTCAGTCCCTGAATTATTTGCTACCATGTTTGTATAGGCTACGTGTTGCTCTTACAGAGTTAAAGCATGCAGAACAGTAATTATAAAATGCTAATTAAGTATGTGCAAATGAACAGCCATCATTTTCTTCTCTATACTTTCTCTGTGCAGTGCTTACCAATTTGCATTCACCAAAATTAAGGCCTAGTAAAAAGAAGCAACCAGAATTTCCTAGTTTTCCCTTTGTTTTTATAAGCTAGGCCTAGACATGGTTTACTTAAGGGTCCCAAGCTGCAAATCTCACTCTCGAAGGAAAGTGGGTGCTGTAGATAGCAGCCTTTTGGTTGCCACAGTGCAAGTGGCCACGGCAGAGCCTGACGTCTGCTGTTTAGCAATAAACCCTGAGGGAAAGCGATGCCAAATACGTTGGCAGAGCCAATCTCAGACTCATAATGGCTCGAGGCAGAGGCTGTGGCACGAGCCTCCACTTCCTTCCATGAGCATGTGGGCTGCCTTGCCCTGCTACCTGCGAGCCTCTTGCCGGTTCCCGTGACTGCTCGCCGCAGCCTGGGAAGTCGGGCCGGCTGCCGGGATCAGGGCTCCGTGCTCAGGTGGAGCATGCCGGGAAGAGCCTGCCCCATGACGCGAGCTGCGATTTAGATAATCAGTCATAATTACGGCTAATGACACAGTGTCTGGGCACCCCTGCCAGAGCCGGGACCCCATTGTGCCTGGCGTTGTGCAAACGCTTCGCACGCAAATTAGACATCGCACCCGAAAAGCACACCTTAAAGAGCCTGGCAGCGTCACAGCAACACGTTGAAATAGAGCAGAGATAACGCTGCTGGGCCCATTTCAGCGCCCCAGAGGCAGCTGAGGAAGCTCGGAGGCCATCGGGGAGCACAGGCAGCTGTGGGGAGTGTGAATATGTAAGGTCCCACAGAGCTCGTGATTTCTTTCGTAGTGAAGACTCAACACGTTGGGCAATTTTTCTGTCAGTGTGAAACTATTTGTGGGTTGAGGTTGGCTGCCATGAATAGCATTGGGAAGAGAGGGCTGGGGCCACAGGAGTGACAGAAGAAGAGTGCCCCCTTTAACCAACTGTTCATGGAGAGGAATGCTGCTGATGGGAGATGGTGGCCTGGGCTATAGGGTGTTGACCCTCCACCCCCTCCTTATCCTGGCCTGTATTGTCTTGGTGACTCCAAGAGGCAGGATCTGAGTGCCAGGACTCATTCCTGTTTACACTGTCCTCTTTGTGTAAATAATTAAACACTAATGGGAGTGGGTATGAGCGTCCCGCACGGTCATCACACCTTCCAGGAGAATGTTTTGATGAGCATGTCATTCTTCACACTCTTTCTCCATGAATATCTCCATGTTTTATAAGAAGTGGGGTAGCTGCAAGAGGAGGGGACTGAGGAGGCTCTGCTGTAAAATACCCCGCTGCAAGACCCCTCCTGGTTTAATTCACTTGCCCACAGATCCTGATCTGAGTCTATGCCTTGAACCAGCAGAGACGTTAGATCTACACTAGCATATTCCACTTCTCAGGTCACACTCCAACAAGAGGTTATAAATGCCCAGAGGTGCATCTCTCCCTGACTTTTTCAGGGGGAGCTGCTCTGTTTATATTAAGCTACTTATGTAATGAAGATGGCTTCAGAGGCATGATGACAAGACCAGTCTGCTGGAAATAGAGCAGATGGGCTCCAGTCCTGCTCCAGGAGAGCCCAAATTTTCTGTGCAAAGTAATAAAAGTGACTGGAGTGTATTTAGCTGTTTTTCCTTGGAGATTAAAACTTGTATCCAATCTTTTGTCCTGATACTTTGTGTGAGGGGGACACCAGAACCCTGCCCACCAAGGCATTTATGAATCTGTCCTCTTCAGTTCCTTTGGATCTCCTACAAATACCCAAAGTGAAACATATCATTTTCAGTCAAATGTAGCATTTCTAGTTGAATGAAATGACACATTACAGGTTTTCATTTCACTGAGAACAATTGGATGCTTTTAATTCCCTTTCTATCCAAACAGAGATTCTTCTCACATTTTTTCAGCTCAGCGGCTCAACTGATAAATTTCATTATTTGCACAGCTCTGGGGCTACATATTTAAATGTACTCAAACAAACAAAACCCTCCACCATTCTGCTGAAGTGGGATTTTCAAAAGGACTTTTAGAGGCTCTGGATTTACAGCAGAAAGACCAGAAGACTTCTCAGTCATAGTGTGGTATGCTGACTGCTAACCTTACCTTGATCACTGAAACAACAGCCCCAGCGCACATGAGGTTGGATAGCAAGCCATGCTCTAGGACCCTGCCCTCAGGAGTCTTCAATCTCATGCAGTCAGTGTAGGATGGGCAGGGTGTGCGTGTGTGTGTATTGAAATGCCAAAGATTATTGCAACAAGGGAAGACGAGAGAAAATGTTCCTGCGACAGGCGCATCTCGGTTGCCCGCATTTTTCTTTCCTGTTGCACAGTGCAACCTTTCACTTCAGCTGCCCATGTGAGGTTAACTGAGATCGTGTGGAGTGAATAAGGGAGGTGAACAGCACAGCATGGGGCCAGGCAGGTATTCCTGCCATGGGGCAAGAACAGATGCCAGATTATCTGGGCAAGGGAATTGCCAAACCAGTGAAAAGTAAGGCACAGAGCAGGGGACAGGAAGTCTTGGCAGGAGGAAGGCATGGTAGATTGTTTGGGGATTGTTTGAAATTTGTTGTAATTAAGAAATAATTTATGGTCTATATTTCTTTACAGATTGGGAGTTGAGCACTGCTTTGCGGCCAAACTCACAGCACACTGCAGCCTGTAAGAATTGACTTCAGTGGGTTTTGGATCAGATCTTAGGAACACAGGCCTGGAGCAGAGTCTGTCAGCCCATTAAACAGCAAAAAAAGAAAAGGATTGTGAATCAATCCTCCCCGTATCTGCTCCAGAGTTTGAATCAAAACCATCCCTTTGTTCGCCTGATTGCCAGAGCAAAGAAAAAAAAAGGGGAAAAAAAAAAAAAAGGAAGGAAAATTTTAAAAAGGCCCTTCTGTATCTGTGGAAAGACATTCTCACCTGTGATACCTCAGACTTCCCGGGAACCACCTGGCGTGTGCCTTAAAGAAGTGCATTTCTTTGCCAAGACTGACAGTAAGCACAGCTCAGCCTGCCAGCCTCCAATGCTCTGTCTACACTTTGCTCGGGGTTGCGACTGCAGCCGGTGAGATCTACTGAAACTGCTTTCATCTAGTGCTAAAAATAGCCAGGAGGACGAGCTGGTTTCATTTTCAGACCCCCAATTCCCGCCTTCCAAAACAAATATGCAGCCCCTTCCACACTCCATACAACTGCAGATTCCCTGTCCATAGTTTTCAAGCTAGCTAGACCATGGCGGCACTGCAGTCCTACCTCCAATTGCTGAACTGTCTGCCATGCCCTTGGCTCGCCATTGCTTTTCTACCATTGCTGCTCTGTATCTTGGTGGAGTCACTCCTGGGTTGCATAAGTATAACTGAAAGCAGAATCAGACTTGCTGATCCTCATTATTTTGTTGTTTTTCATACCAAGATGGTTGTCTCTAATCATATGTGAGATACACGGGATCTGAATTACTAGATCTCCCTGACCCTATGGATGGTGTTTNTTGCTGAACCGTCTGCCATGCCCTAGCAGCGTTACGGATCAAGGTAATTTACCTAGGACAGGGCCTTGGCCCGCCATTGCTTTTCTACCATTGCTGCTCTGTATCTTGGTGGAGTCACTCCTGGGTTGCATAAGTATAATTGAAAGCAGAATCAGACTTGCTGATCCTCATTATTTTGTTGTTTTTCATACCAAGATGGTTGTCTCTAATCATATGTGAGATACACGGGATCTGAATTACTAGATCTCCCTGACCCTATGGATGGTGTTTACCACTATATAGAAACCCATACGGCTGTGCAAGTCTGATGCACATACATGATGCTGATCTTGGCAAAGTTTCATCCACAGCAGATTAAGATTCATTCAAATTTTCTTGGTTGTCACTGGTCAGGGACCCTTTGCAATCCTGCTTAATGGTCGCATCTCTGTTGTAACTGAAGATTTATTACCACATAACACACAAGATTTTGCCAATCCCAGTCAAAAAAAATAGCACATAGCTTACAAAGAATAATGTGAAATTAGAATCTAGAGGAGCAGGGTGTGCCGAATGAAAGTCACTGTCTTTCTGTCACTCATCTCTTTCTCTTTTACATCCTGCATTTAAACATCTCTTTATTTCTCCCTATTTGCCCTCCACATTCATCATTCCTGACAGCTGATGGAGGATGAATGAATAGCAGGTCTCGAAGCAGGTGTGGGTGCATTTTTTAGGTGCAAAAGACTGCAGTGAAGTGTGACAGAAACAGTAATGCTTCCTTCTCTGCTTGGCAACAGGCAGGGCTGAGATATTTAGAAAGTTATGATGATGAAAGTGTTTGGAATGGTGTTTTTCTAAGTCATTGTGTTCATCTCGACTGCAACAAATTATAGAGAAATATAATGAACTAACTAAATAAACAGCGTCGGCAAGGTAGATGTTGGATGAGATGCTATGACGTTGGATAAATAATAGGAGGTGAAAACTTAATTATAGGCCAGATTGCATCCTTCCACTGAAAGCAGCTCTTGAGTTCCCCCTGCAGAATTTTCATAGCTGTCTTCTGCTGAGCTGGTGGGATTTGCAGGACTTACTACGACCGGTTCATAAACTCAGGATTTTAAGGAGATCTACTTATTTGGGGGAGAGCTTTTTGCCTCTCTCTAGTTCCCAGGGCCCTTCAGCTCTGCATCAACATGATTTCAGCAGAGTTCTCCTGTTGAGGGATTTGCCCGTAACTGCTCTCCCTGAACCCTTCTCTCTTTTGGGTTAGCACACTGTGGAAGTTAATGTTGCATGTTGGCATTTAGCTGAGTTTCTTGGTGGATATGATGGATGAAATTCCTTCTCCGCCTATGGGCTTGCTGTCCAATTTCTACACTTTCTGCATGGAGCCTTCGGCCTCAAAATTCCTGTGCAACCCTAGGAAAATGTTGATAATGTTATGATGCCTGCCTCACCCTCCTGAGCTAATAGGCTTAGAGGTGGCCATGTACATACCATATGTGTGGCCTTCTGGGCTGGAATCAAGAAGTGTTTGAATTTTATTGACAACAGATTTGATAGTAACAAACTGAACTCTTATGCAAAAGGAGCTGACATGACCCATTTAATTTTGGCAGCACAAGCTTTGACTTTCACAATTTTGTGAAATAGAGCATGGAAATTTGTCAAGGGATCCTAAAACAAGTGTCTGATTGCCTCCTCAAGGCTTGCAGAAGACTCATTTTGAGAGATAGCTTCAAACTTGCTTACTCAGCTCATTCTCCATAAAATTTACCCATCCCATCATTTATACCCACACCTACATGGTGTTCCATCCCGATTAAAACAAATCAAAACAATTCAAAAGAAAATTACACATAATGAGTGGGAGGGCTCACTTTCTCCTGTTCAACTTAAACTGCTTATAAACATCTTGAAGGAAGAGGTGATACTTCTGATATGCAGCCTAAGGAGGAGAAAAAGAGGAAGATAATAACTTTACACAGCAAATTTTGTATGAACAGAGCTCCAAGGCTCATGTATACTGTGTGCATATGGGACCAATCATTCTTTGCTGTCTCAGAGGTGGAAAAAAGCAATGTCCTGTGCCAGCAACACTCTAAAAGAAACCTGTTGAATGGATGTTTCTTTCCAGAGTGATTATATAATAATTCTTAGGGTTTTGAACTCTTGAAACAGATGGTTGCAAAGCTCAAAATTAAACCTTGAAATGATGGTCCTGTGCTGAAATATGACTACAGGAAAAAAAAAAAAAGAAATCTACACTTCTATACTTGGCTGATCTTCACTCTTGAGTAATCTCTGCTAGACACAGAAATTAATTTCTTTCCTCGTACTCAGCTTTGTTTGGTTCACATAACCATAGGCAGTTTAAATGAAAGATCTTCTGACTTCTACACACTGGATTGGCTCCACGGAAGCTAGGCCTAACTTTCAAATCCAGGTCCCAGAGCCATTGCAGTTATGATAAGCTACATGAGATGAGGTTTTGGCTGTGCCTTAAAAGCAAAGTATCTGTAGCCAAGAGCAGAATCAGGAAACAACTGTTGACTATTTTTCAGAGCTCAATTTGGGCAAGGTGGGAAATCTTTTTAGACCTTGACAGAAATGTAGGAATGTTGCACGTTTTATAGTCAGGGAAAATTTTGACAAGATATGCATGAACTGAGATGGGTAGTTTAAGAAGGACACATAAGGATGATGTTACTTGAACAAGAGATACCACTGAACTGACATGGAAGAAGGAAATCTGAGATGGCTTTGGCAGGAAACTAAGTCAAGGGTAATGTTCAGCTAAATTGTGTATTTTGTAAACAAGGACAAAGAATTTAAGCTGTCCCAAATTTGCACAGAATCTGGTCTATAAAGCCTTTGTTGGTGGCAATAATTCTCCACATGGGAATAACACAGCTTTGATTTTCAGAGCAGTATGATTTTACAGCATTGAAGCCTACAAAACAAAACAAAGCAAAACAAAACAAACAAACAAACAAAAACATACCAAAAAACAACTTGGTGAACATAAACTGACCATGGTTATTCAGGGAGGTACACA
Organism: Crypturellus undulatus; assembly: GCA_013389825.1. Taxonomy (NCBI): domain Eukaryota; kingdom Metazoa; phylum Chordata; class Aves; order Tinamiformes; family Tinamidae; genus Crypturellus; species Crypturellus undulatus. Next base: position 875,449 of record VWPW01000756.1, read on the forward strand.
GAGATACAGAATGCACAATAGCATTTTTCTGACTATATCAATTTTCGCCGAAGAACTGGCATCTTGTACTGACATACTACATATATATGTATATATAAAGAAGCTATTTTTTTAATATCTCTAAAATTGACATATTACAATTCTGAGAAAGGAAATAACCAAATTGCTTTGCGTAGTTATGGAGAACAGCGGACCTGAGTGAGCCATTTGCTATTTGAACATTTCATCTACCACTGTGTTGAATTAACTAACCCGACAGCACAGAACACAGAACAGCTTCCCTCTCTGATATTCTACATATGTCTATTTTAAAGAGAGAGTCAACTTAAAAAGCCTGTTCCTTTTGCAGCTGAGTGACTGCTGTGATGAAGCCTTAGCCAGCTTCTCCCCTTCTCTTATCTGTGATAGTGGCCTCATCCTCAGTCTGTCTTGCCTGCCTCATGGCCAGCTCAGTGCTTGATTATTTCTGCCCAAGCAGGCAGTGGAAACAGAGATAGGAATGCTTAGATCTCTTCCACATATGACCCAAATGCTTCCCTTCTTTCTACTATCCCTGAGTGCTATAGACTTGTATAATGTCCTTCAGATGTCAAAGCCCTTTGGCAATTGGCAGCAAGTCAGAGATGGTGAACCTGTGAAGACGCAAAGAACTAAATCCCTTCCTCTTTTACAGTTTGCAAACACCTCTCTCTTTTTCTCTCTCTGTCTCTCTGATCTTGAGTCCTGAGGTTTTCTTTGCTGTGGTTTGAACTACAGCTTAAAATGTTTCAATTGTCATCTTGCATTGTGATGCATCACATGGTGCCCCAGCCACAAAAAGGCCTAGTAATTTGGTTTCATCCTGTCACTGATTTTGATGTGTCTAGTGCAGCTGGATGTGGTCATGTCACGGGTTCCAACATTATCTTTAACAGGAAAACAAATGTCAAGAGAGAAATACTATTGTCTTACAATTACTTTTAAACAAATTAGACTTTGGAGAATAGTACAATTCTCAGGTCTGTACTCCTGTACAGGGAAGTTTAAGATAAAATTTGACAATTAAAATGTACAACCTTTCCTAAGGGAAAGAAAAGAAACTATGAGAGTTCACAAATAGAAACAGGGGAAGTGATAGTGCCATTTCAGGTAATACCCTTCTGTAAACTTCCCAAGATTACAGCAAGGTTGGCTGTGTCTTCAGCTGCCCATTTTCCAGGGTAGAAGTTTATTATTTGTTGTGATTCATAAAAGCCATTTTGCTCTCACAACCTGCCTTGACTAGAGGTCCAGATAGGCAGTTCCAATTTGGGATGTCTGTCCACTTTAGTAAGGAAGGGTGGAGGGTAAGAAGCAAGGCAGGAGTACTGTTAGGTGAGATATTTTAGGCATGAGACATCTCACAGTCTGCAGTAATGAGATCAGTAACAGGTGTATTTGCCTTGTTTAGAGGAAACACAACTGGACCTCTAGGTCAGCACTCTTTGTTCTGCCTGTTGACTGCACAAACCTTGCACTCCCACAGGTGTAGGACCATTTCCAGGGGTATAGCCAGAAGAACAATGGCAGATTCTCCAAAAAGAGTACAACTAATGAAATTAGCTTTCTAAAGATTGAAATCCTTGCAAGTTTCTTGACTAGAGGTAATTAGGACTAATTAGTGTTAATATTTTCCATGACCAGGCGAATGAGAAAAGAGAACCTTGCATTCCTGGTTCAGTTGGTTTACAGTGGAACAACTTTTTTTTTTTCTTCTGTCTTTGCTTTGTCAGATAAAGCTTGAACCCTAGGAATAATTAATTCAGTATTGAGATTCAAAAGTGGGCACCTTGGCTTACCTTTACTACTAACCTATTTTGAAAAAGAAGCATGGAAATTAGGCATTTATAAATTACAGCTCAATAAAAAGCCATAAAACCCTTTCCTATACATTTATTTGAATCCATGTATGGATTTAATTCAGCAATGCCTGTTATTTTGAAGGCAGTGCCAGTGGGAAGCACTTACCTTCTAGGGCTGGGACAGTGTCCTTTTAGTAGAAATTAATAAATCAGTGTAAAGACCTTTTATAGATATTCACTTTGGAATTTACCCCATTTCACTTTGTATAGATGAGACTTTCAATTGTTTTATTTTTCTGTTTCTATTAAGTTATTCTGAATTGAGACACCCTTTTAATCTTGAATAAAAATGTCCATACAAACATTTGCATCAGTTCTAAAATATTTTTTTTAGTTGGCCTGGTACTTACACTGAGACAATTAGCTACCCGGTGTGAGGTTTGTCAAAAATTGCTTGTGGGGGTAATCTTAAAAATGACTTACTGCATTTGTACACAGGACAGCTCATGTTGGAAGTGTTTGCATTTTCCCCCAATCAGACAAGAGAAACAATTATTTCAGTTGATTTATTTGGCCAGTCACAATAACACCAACCCTGACTCATACATATCAAATCTTCAGACTAGGTTTTTTTTCTTCTTCAAGTTTAAAACGTGCAATGAGAGAGCTATCAAGTGAGCATATCTGAATCATTGCCATCAGTGTTTGGTTGAAGATTTTCTGAGAGCACAAAAGAAACAAAATCTGTCCTCTAGCAATATAATGACAAAAATGTGAACCCCTGTACTAAATAATCCCCTAAAATTAGAAAGAAGAGTATGTTCGAATATATTGCTCTCTCAGTTTTGTAATCATGTTAGGCAGTGCAGAACTGATTTGCTGAGTAGCAATGGTAAAAAGAATGAAACAATTTGATTCTTCCCTGGCTAGGAGGAAGGCAGCAGAAAAGTGAGATCGGGAAGCCTGTAAGCCATTGCATTGCTCAGCCTCACCTTTTTGTGAGGGGAGACACAAGTGTCAAGAGGACAAAACTAAACATTTTTTTAGAGTATTTTTAGAATTTGTACTACTAATTCATCTTTGTTAAAAAAAAAGGCAAATGGTTATATACAGTTTTATTGGCAGTAAAACTCATGTCTGAAGCCAATTTTCCCTTTTATTTTACAGACTACAAATACTTCCACATTCGTATTACCAGAGATGTAAAGCATAGATAGAAACATTTGAAAGCTATTAGGGTCATTTAGAGAATTAATGTGGCTGTACTTTGAACTCTAGTAAAATGCATTAGAGTCTATCAATTGAAGCAGGAACAAAGGGCAAGAAAAAATGACAAAGCAAGAAGATTTGACGCTGAGAAAGTGGCAGATTTGGCAAGAGTAAGAAGGCTGGGATGGCTGAAAGGGCACAAAGACCCCTTTTGGCTCGCCTTCTGGGTACTTTGCAGCTTCATTCAGACTGGCACTTAGAGCTGATTATGACTGTGAAATCATTTCCAAGTCCCAAGGTAACTATTCTCAGCTTTTCTGTTTCACTGCTTTGCTCACGAATGCTGCAGGATACTCTAATGCTCTGCAGATGCAAAGGCCTCCTTTGGAAACAGGCAACTAATATCGGTGGGAAAATGACCAAGATTTTGAGGGCACAGTTGGGGCTTTGCCTAGTGTGTAGATTCTGCTGTTCAATAAAAAAAATCTAAAAATAATAAAATTGAGAAACTTGGACTGAAACCCTTTATTCTTCCTTCAACCCAGATATCGGACAACAGAGCCTACGTTCATGCTCCCGTGCTTTGCACCAGAGAAAAGTGTGATGAACAGGTCCCGCTGGATGGTGCCCACGGGCTGAAGCTCTCAATGTGATCGAGCCATCTGCTGACAACGAGGCCAAGCACCATGGGCAACGCAGGGGTGCCTGAGTGATCCAAACGTACAAAGGAAGGGTTCCTGCCCGGTAGGTGGGATTACCGCATGTCCCCTCAGGCTTGCATTAGTTCAGGTTTATTGTGCCATAAGTGTTGCCAGCGTGTCTGATACATCTGAGTGTGGACGTGTCACAGCACAAGTTCACGGAGTATGACGAGGCTATGCAATAAGCTGTAATATTACAAGCGTTATGCAATGTTCTCAGAACCAAAGTGAATAAATCTTGCACTGAAAAACACTGCGGGAGGTTTTACTTGATTGTTGCTTTTTTAATTTACTTTGTATATTGGGATCTTTCAACTTACAGATGCAAGTGCATAATACGGCAATGCTATTCTGAAACAACCAGGACAAAAGATTCTGATTTTTTTTTTTTAACAAAAGTCCCTGAGAATCCAGTAAAGGAAGACCTGTTTCTCAGAACCAATTCACACACCCCTCTTTTAAATCCATGACCTGTTTTTACTTGTGCTATTCAGGGTTCTTCAATCTTTATTTAATAAAGTTACGTAAGGAGAGGTGGGGAAGGAGATAGTATATTGTATTGGCAGGAAAACAACAGGATATTTACTTGCCGTATATTTAGCAACAGAGCAGTTCAGGTAACTTGGCTTTGCTTGTCTTAGAATAATGAATAAGTCTGATTTAGGGCTCCAGCTGAGGGATTGTGAGGGTTTGTCATCCTCCTAGTTGCCTTAGCTTTGCTCCTTTTAGGACTCCACACCATCTTCTTTGTTGGCAGCATGAGTCTTTGGCACCACTATTACCATCTTATTCTTTCTTTTTTTTTTTTAAAGGTGCAACCACAATGCCCTTATTGTCAATTGCCTTCTGCAAAGATAGCAAAGGGGCCTTTCCCTCAGGGAAATGCAGTGCAAAAAAAGTGGGACAAAACCAAGAGGAGGCAAATTACGGATGATTATCAGGCATGTTTCTTAATAATGACTTCTATTGTGCTGTAGATTAGACTCCAAAGGGCAGGGCCAGAACTTTCAATTTTGCAAGCAAGAAAATTCAGCTGGACAAAGCATTTAAGTCCCTGTATGGCAGGGAATAATCGTCAGGAAGATCATCCAAATGACCAGCTACTGAAAGTCTCCTTCTAATTTCTAGGGTCCTATTAGATATCAGTTTTCCAGATTAAAAATCCATCAGACAATAAAAGCTCATTCAGCTGGGGAAGCAAATGGGAAATGTACTAGGGAGTTGAACTGAGAGCTCGCCAGAGTTAGCAAGTCCACACTCGCTGTGGGGGGGACAGTTTTACTCTGCCTTTTTGTGGTTTAGCTCAGCCATGTGTCCCAAGGGGTAGTATTATAAAATAGCAATGGTGGAATGTTGTGTGTGGAATAGTTATTGCAGAATAACTATTTCAGGCTGTTTTTTTTTTTTTTTTTTCTCTACAGAAAAGCCTTAATACTACATTTTGACAAGAAGATGTGCCTCAGCTAATCTCTTTTCCTTGATGTCTAAAGCACAAGAAATTTTAGGTTTGCTGATGTAGAGTAAGGCCCTCCTGAGAAGTTAGTGCTTAGAAATATTTACCAAAGCATACTGCAATGCCAGAAAAGGAACTCTACACTCATGTATAGCCAAAATATTTATTTCACAGTGTGTGTACCAGGGCTGCTTACTTCCAACTGTAAGTTTAGACTTTTAATTGAGGTACCGGAGTGGGGAGCCCAAGCAGTCTAGGTCTCTTTACAGCAGGACTACTCACTATAAGCTTGTCAAGGTGATTTTACCATAATATAATAAAATAATACACAGCAGGAATCAGTATGCTGACCCAATTTCTACAGCTGCTCTCCAAAAAACTAGGAGAACTCCTAAGAGCTTGGGACCTCCTGTGTGAATATGATTTGTATCACATTTGGGGGATCTTGGGGAGGCCCGGGCAAGATTTACAACCTGCACTGTAATTAATGTAGAGAGACAACACTCTTGGAGATGAGATATTGGGTGAGTTGGATCACCCTCTGGGACAGCGTGTTCATTGAGGCAACTTGCAGTTGCTAGAGGGAGTATACAAGGGAGGCGTAAAGTTGAGCAAGATTTAAACAGAGCCCTTTGGCTCCTGGGTGCCTCAATTAAATGTCTAACGTAAGGAGGGGTAAGTCTGAGGCTCACATACCAGAGGTGTTAGGATATGCAGTGCACTGAGAAGACAATTTGATATTAATGAATAAATATTGTTAATTATGCACATCAAAGACATCATTCCAACATATGTTGATTTAATATATATTTGATGATGATATTTAAGTGTCTTATCTGAAGTGGACGAGATGTGTTATGAGCTGAATCAGAAACTGTGCTCCCAACTGTGTTGGCAGAAATATGCCATAATTTCAAAGAACAGGGAAATGTTGCCCACGTAAACACTGCGTATCTTAAGTACTTCATTGAAAAGTGTAAATCTGTATTTAACAGAAATTTTATGCAATATGTGTTTTTGGGAACCCTTAAAAGAAAAATGATAGTGTTTCTGAGAGCTAAGAAAATAAAGGCTAAAAAATATTTGTGCAAAACTTTAAAAAAATCCCATTTTTTCATAAATTTATGGCATGCAATGTTTGCAACTTTGCACCAAGCAAATTCCTGACCTGTTTCCTGCTTCCCTTCTAGAATTTTGTATACACAGCCAGTGAGAGGTAGAGAGAGATTCTTGGTGTATTTTTGCCAGGAAATCAGGGAAAATTAGGGACTGAAAATGAGAAGCGTCTACGTATGGGAGCAGGATCAATCAATCATGCTGCATTATGCCAGTCTCTTCCATCTTGCCCTTCTGCCAGTTAGGGTAGGATAGGAGGCAGTGAGCTGGAATAAAGTCTCAGGTCAAAAGTAGAAAGTTGCCCATTTTTTGATGATGAAATCTATGTAGTTAACTTAGAGTTCAGCAAATTGTTTAGGAAGATAAGAATAAGCAGCGTGGCTGCTTATGTCCCTTATTTTTTTTTTTCCTGGGAGAGGGTGGTAAGACACTTCACTTTCAGTGTTTCAGTATCTGAAGACATGGGGAGAAGGGGATGATCTGGAGAGGCTTCATAGAGAGCAGGATTGAGAGCTGGGGGCTGTCAGTGATGCAAATGGCAAAACTGGGCTTGCTGGCTGCTGGGGCCGGTAGGACCAGCCTGTGGGGTCTCCTTGCTGGATCCTTATTGCATGACAAAAAAGACAGTAGCTAGGGTCAAACAGGAGTAACCGATACAGTAGCCCTCAATTTTGTTCTCAGGTGTTACTGTCACTCACAGAAGTGGGATTTCCTGCCCGATTGCATGGGTAAGTTTTGGTGAACCACAATTGCTTTCTCAACAGAGTAGCTTTGATACAGACTTTGGCTGAGATTCATTTCTGCATCTCAAACAAATCCTTCTTCTCTGATGAGAATGCATACCTAATCANTCTCCTTGCTGGATCCTTATTGTATGACAAAAAAGACGGTAGCTAGGGTGAAACAGGAGTAACTGATACAGTAGCCCTCAATTTTGTTCTCCTTGCTCAGGTGTTACTGTCACTCACAGAAGTGGGATTTCCTGCCCGATTGCATGGGTAAGTTTTGGTGAACCACAATTGCTTTCTCAACAGAGTAGCTTTGATACAGACTTTGGCTGAGATTCATTTCTGCATCTCAAACAAATCCTTCTTCTCTGATGAGAATGCATACCTAATCACTGCCATGAAAGACTAGTCCTAGGTGCTAAGACCACGCTCTTGTTTCAATGAGGCAGTGGGTAGAACATCCCATTACATTTGGCCCACTTTAAACACACCTGAGGGTAGGTCAGATACCATTTTAATCTGCAAAGTTGTTTACTTTGTTTACCAAAGAGCAAATTTGTCCTCTAATGACTGAGAGCTGAACATTAACGTAAGCAGAATAAGAATGTCAGATGATGTTGAAAGCTGATTAAATAACTTGTACTTTTAGTTTCACAATGAAGATTTTATAGGATGGCAAATACCTATTCACCCTATCTAGTGTAAATGCAATAAGTGAGTGTAGATGGACTGGATCTTTATTAGCCATTGTATGATGGGTTGCATTCACACCTGTACCTAGGCCAGACTTCAACTCCTTTGCAGTGAAGAGTATGTGACTGCTCTCTATTAATATAGCCAGAGGTAGATACAGGGGAAGGAGTAGCTTTTAAGAATAAAACACAGGGAAAGATGCAATGATTTTGTTGTAAGCTAGGAATGCATGGTTTCTCAGTGAAGTCCACCAGGGGTGACGTTATGGAGGGGGCTTGTAAGTGGAAGTATAGGTGCAAAACTGCACATCATTTTAAATATTAATACACTCCCAGATGTTGGTATGTTGGTTTCTGGTGACAGTGGGGTCACCAGATGTGGCCCTTTTATTTGGTTCTGTGTTTCACCTCCCCCATTCAAAGCCACTACCATATCTCTGGATATACTTGAAGATGGCTAGTACAAGTAGCTGTTTAATCTCTGAGAAATGTATGCTGCATTTTATGGGTATGGCATTGAAAGACAGATTAGAAAGGGATGTGTTTGGGAAACTTCAATAAAAATGCTCTAAAAATGCAGTTCTGTTTTCTTAAGCTCAGTGGAGCCAGTGATATTTTCTTAAGTGTCTCAGGCATTCAGTGTGTCAGTGAATGAAGCGTGCTGCAGAAAGAGCCAGAGCCAGTTGTTCAGCATGCAAATGAATTTTATCTGATGAGTGGTGTTGTTTGGCTGCTTACATATGCGTCTCTCCTGCAAAATAACAGATCAGTGAGAAGAACAATCTATTCAGTAATGTGAATTCATAATTCCCCAATTATTTGCCTGGTATAAACTCCACCCACACAACAATCTCACGTCTCCCTTTCTTCTTTCAACCAGCACAAAGGTGCTAGGCTTGGTCTGTGTTTCCCTTGTGCTCGGCGAAGCGCATACTGCCAAGACAGGTTTGCTAGGACTGACTGTGCTAGAGTGCAGAAGCAAATGTGCCCAGCTCTGTGCCCGCTGGTGCCAGTCTTCTTTGATGCCCAGGTTCATCTCCCAGCCCCGGGTTGTCTCAGGCTGGAGACACAGTTCATCCAACCATGCTCGTATTGTCCTTGGTAGCTACTGCACTGAGGCCTGGGAACAGATGTTGGCAGCAAAAGTCAAACACAGCAGGGGCTAGGAGCTGGGCCAGTAAGTGCAGCCATTTGCTTTACCCAGTGTTCCATTTCTTTCCTTAAATAAATCAGTTTCAACGGTATATCACTGTTTTTAGTAAGCCGCCATTTGTGACTTCTGGCAGTACAATGCCTCCTGGAATATTGGTGCATTAGGGACAGAATGGATAAGCTTCACCCAGAACCCAAACAAGATGTTCAAGCACCTAAAACAGGCATTCACATATTCGCATTCTTCTCAGACACTGAAGGAACTTTCAGGGCCTTGGTCAAACATGGGGAAAAAAGGCTACGTCCTAACCCCCGTGAAACATCATAAGTGTAATTTATGCATTGTGAGGATGGAAAGCTGAGGTCATGGTAGAGAAAACAACAAGTGATCTGACGGAGCAGGAGAAGCATGCACTTCTCCCTCATACTGGATGCTTTTCTTCCTATGACCTTGTCCTCTCACCCTCCAGCTTTATTTGAATATAGCTTGCTGCCAGTTGCCCCACCTTTGAACACAGCCTTCAAACTGGTTGCCAGCACCTCTTTGCATGCTCAGTACTGTAAACCCAGTTAATAAGCGGGTACGTGACCTTCTTTCTTTTCAGTGTTATAGGCATTTCGCAAGTCCTAGGCCATCTAGCCCCGTGTTCTTTGGCATGGAGAAAGTCTTCCTGGGAAGGGTGAGGTACAGCGGGCCACAGGTTTCTCACTGCACCTCACCAGGTGGCACCTTCTGAAGAGGAGATCTTGCAGGTGGAAGGCTGTTTCTGGAGAAGCGACTTACAATGGAAGCCTGGCAGAGCACATGGATCACACGGAGCCCAGCCAGGAGCTGTCCGCTGCATTGGGACCCCAGCCCTGAGCATCCTGTCCTTCCAGTGTAAAGGGGAACCAAAAGTGATAGTGAATTCAAGCATGCAAAAAAATTAAGATTTTTGCACCTTCCCTTCCTCCATTCCCCACACTGCCCTTAAGTAATTTCTTTATAGCTGGGAGATTAACCTGCCCCCACCTTATGCTCAGCAGGCACTTCACTCTATAGGAAATGTTTGGGATAACAGTGTAAGTGAAACTATGTGATTGCTAATAAGCCGCTCTACCAGCACTTGCCTGAAGGTACCAGAGTAGTCAGTGTTGCTAATAAAAGTTAATTACTCCCACTACAAGAGAAATTAGTCAGGGGGAAAAATCAACGTGTATGAACAGGATGATTAGCTGCTGGTTTCACTTTTGCAAACACATTTAATTTACGGTAGTAGTTTTGTGCTGGTTAACCAGAGTCACAAGGTGTTAGCATGCTCTCCCTTGTAATAGGGCAGAGAAAGAAAGAATTACAGAACAGTCACTTCTGCTTTGGGCCCTCTATGATGAATTTTATATGTATCCAAAATTCTTCTTATTTCTCTCCCTTTTAACAGCTAGTGCCGTTTCTACCAAAAGTCAGTGAATGGCGGTCAGGGAATATAATATCTAAAAATTAAACACATCTCTAATACTAAGTTTTTTCAACAAGAAAGCTTTTCTCCTCCACCAAGGCATCCTCCATAATTTAACTTTGTGGTGTGCCTGTAATTCCTGTGCATATGAAAAGGCAGGAATCCCCATCATGCTATGAGGAGTGAGACTTCACTGACTTGTATGACAAAACTGGTTAATCTAGGAACAGTACTGCAGTAGTTTTGGTACAGATCTACTCAACTCTCTTTTCTGATGTGGGAAGTAGTTGAAATAACAGAGAATATACCACAAGGATCCATTCGAGAACTGTATGATTGCAGCGTTCTTTCAGTGAAAATCAGATTTTTTTTTCCAATATAGATGTTAGGGAGAATGTGCTATTCAAATAATAACATCCTCCTTCCTTGAGGGTTATATAGCTAAGACACATCAAAGAGTTTCCTCTGAGACACTGTGCTCCATGCCGGATCTGCATATGTTATGAGAGGTACCAATTATTTCCGTTTCTTGTGGTATTTTTGTCATGTGGATACCATCCAACTTGTGTCACAGAGGGCATCATGCAAGCATCAGGTGACAAAGCTTCTGCTCATACTTATCACTGAGGATAGGAGAAGGAAGGGAAAATGATTAGTGGCTTCTTGTTTTGCTCAGTCATTGGCTTACCTTTCCAGATGTTTGTTTTTCATATGGTTTACAGCATTTCTGCCTGACACTTCCTGCAGCTAATGTCACTAACAGGAAGGCAAAACCACATGGAGTGACCGGGTAACCAGGTGCATAAAGCTGACAAGAAAGTCTTCAAGCCAAATTGCTCAGAGAAACACTTGCCTGTAGGCAGCTCAGAAAGAGCTCAGCAAGCCTCAGATGCTGGAGTGAAAATACGATCTGCATGAAGATGATTTTCAGAAAGGAAAAAAGAAACAACTTACTGATTTTTTTTTAATTATTTCTCGAGGCTGAATTTGTACTGGTGGTGAGATGAACCATTGTACAAATTATGATTAATCTTCCACAAAGTTCAGAAATTGTTATTATTAATAGTGCACTAATTATTTTTTCCATTCCTGGAAACTTTTTGAAAGGCTGTCTTTTTGTATCTAAATCTACTACTCAAATGAAAGTGAGGATGTGTTTTGAGAGGCACCTTCCTTGAGTCACCAGTCCTTTAGAAACAGTAGATGAAATTTACATTTCTATTAAGAAATAGTTTCTTTCTTTCCAGGCTAACATGCCTTGAAGCAGGTGTAGCTATCACTAGCATCATCTTTGTATTTGTTTATTGAGTCCTGAATATTTAGTATGAGGTAATATAACTGCCACCTTCCATAACCACCAGCCATCCCTAGAGATTATAGTTTTGGAGAACAGTGTAGGATGGAGGACTGTTCAGGCCTTCCTGAGCAGCTGCTTCAACCCCTCGTCCAGAGCAGTGACAACTTTGACATTATGTCAGGTTGCTCAAGGTTGTGTCCTGTTGAGTATCAAGTATGTCGAAGGAGAGACAACCTCTCTGGGCAACCTGCCCCCATGTTTGACTCCTATATTATGAAAATGATTTCCTCATATCTAATTGGATATCTAATCAAATTTTCCCTATTGCAATGTGTATCTGTTGCCTCTGGTCCTTTCCCTGTGCACCTCCAAAAGAGTAGTCTGCCTTCCTCCCATATGACAGTTGAACACATCAATAAGATCTGTCTTTCGCTCTCTGTTCTAAAGCCTGAACAACCGCGCCTTGGCCTCTCATTTCACATGGGGCTAAGACTAGCTAGATTGTTGAGGCTGTTGCTGAAATCTGGAATTAGCCATGACACTTGCTCTAAATTTGAATAAGAGAGCACAAGAGTGTTCGTGTCAGTTAGTGTTCCTCAAACTCTTCTAAGAATAGTCACATAAAAAGATTCACAATGCCCTGGTACTCCAGAGCTATCATGAAATGGAGGAATATGAAAACTGACCATAAATTAATTGTAACCTCAACAGAGGACAATGACATAATATAAAAAGTCCCAGAATTAACCATTATTAATGGCCAGTTTTGCAGTTGCTTCATGATTCTCCAGATAATTACATTACAAAAACATTTCTGATGCTTTTTGATCAGACTAAGTACTTGAATACATAAAAGAGCTTCTGGCTAACACAATGGGAGTGTCATTTATGATCTATACAAAATCCTGTTGTATGAGACACTGTTTTTGTGCAATGCCTTTGTTTTGAAAAATAGCTTTATTTATGCACTGTGAGCTTGGTGGGGGCGAATTCTTACCTAAAGGAAGTGCTTTGATGATTGGGTTAGGCTAGTTTTGCAAGAATTACTCCAGCCATTCTATCTTTGCAGCGCCTTTTTTTTTTCCTCCCATCCTAGCAAACCATGAAAGAGGATCAAGATGAGCTCAGATGCCATGAAGTTTTTCAGGATTTTTGTCATTCCTCATCACTCACAGGACTGATACAGCCAGAGTGCAGGATTGCAGGAAGGATTCCTGAGCAGTAGAAACCTTGATGTTAAACAGGAATCAACCGTGACACACCTTGACGGTAGGGTGGAGATAATTTGTTTTGTTATTAATATTTGACATCGGAGATCATCGTGCAGAGAAGGCAACAACATTACCTGGAAGGGAGGCTGCAGGCAGTGCCAAGTCTTACTCACCTCCTTGCATAATGGGGGCATTTGCATCCATCTCCTCATCTGGTGATTAAGGGCTTGTTGCACAATCCGGTGCTCTCGGATGACACCCTGTCCCCCTGGCCCTGAGGTCTGTGGTGAATGCGCCTCTTCGGCACAGGAGGGAGCTTTGGGCAGGCTCCCCCGCGGCTCGCAGAGCTTGCACGGGGGTAAGGCCAGGGGCTGCTGCTCGTCCCCTTCCCTGCTTGCTGGGAAAAGGCAGGTGTGCATCTTGGAAGAACGTGAGCAAGACCAAAGGGTGACTGACTCACCTCGGTGTGTCCCCTCATTTTCCCTTGTTGCGCTACGCGGTGTGCCGAGGACGTGCCGTGGCCCTGTGTCACGGCCCAAACGCCCTCCGTGCAACCCGCTCCGTGGTTGTCACCCCTTGACCCTAATGAGAGGCCGTGCGGAAGCCGCCTCCAGCCCCGGGGCTCCGAGGAGCCGCACAGCGGCCGGGGCTGCTCCTCCCCGCGCACCAGCACGGTGTCATCAGTGGAGGCCGGGGCCCGTGCACGCCTTCCTTCGCACCCACTGACGGGCCGGTCCCGTGAGTCACTGGCAGCAGAATGAAAGTCATTTTGTTTTGGTTTGGTCCTTTCCGATTTCTGAGCAATGCGCCGCTTCGGCAGGGCAGGGTGCAAGACCCGGGCTGCCCCAGAGGGTTGCGCCATGTTGGGCCTGCTCCTGTTTTGTAACCCGAGCTTTCAGGCGATGGGTAACAGCTCTCTCTAGGTCAGGAACCTGCTGTCAATTCAGGTAACGCTGATACCTGATACCTATACCATGAATCACTGGGCCGAGGTAAACTTCGAGTTTACTTTCATCTCAGCACAATTCCCTTTGCTTTGCTGCAAATCCTCTCGTGATTTCCCAGGGCAATTTTAGACGCTCAGGTGTAGGATCTGCACTGCCCATCGTTGCAATAGCAACACTCAGACCAGATCTGCGGCAGCGTATCAGACTTTTCCCAGTGCGTCCCTGGGCATCAAAGCCGACTGGGGCAGAACGGCCTAAACCTCCGCTAGGAAACTTTCCCAGCTCCCAGAAGAGGGTGGCTGGATGAAAACTGCCTGGTGGGAATAGGCTGAGGAATGTGCTGCCTCCTGAGCGCTGCCCAGAAATCCTATGGGAGAATGTGAGCTGGTACGTGCCAAAGCTGTGCCAGGGAACGCGCTCGCGGTTATGAGGGTAGAAAATGTGTCCTTCTGCCTGGGAACATTCCCAGGCACTGTTTAATTTCCTAGTACAGATGGAGCCTTAGGATTTATGCATGCTAATGGGCATCGTCTCTGTGTATTGACTGTCCATGTTGCTTCTAAGCAGTATTTCACAGATTGCTTCTAGACAGTAGGATAATTAATCTGTAGAATAATTAATGATCCTTTTAATATCGAGCAGAAGGAACATGACCGATTTCTTCTCTTGGGGTCACAGCTCAGCAAGGCCATGGAAGTCAGGTTTAGCTTGATCAATACTCAGTTTCACTGACACTACTGGTGTTAAAGGATATTAAAGAAGCTTTTCACACGATTTGTTCATCTCAGTACTCTATTAAAAAGCGTGGCACCTTTCTGTCCTAAAACTCAAATCACAAGAAGGACTGGTAGATCCCCATTCCTTATTTTATGCCCTTGTTCATACTATAAACAATAAACATTACAATTTGCACTTTGCTTGTCCCCTGTACTTTTCTCCATTTTAAACTGCAGTTGCTTTTCCTTTCCCCACATTACTGCACTCTGTCTTAAAGGACAAAATAATGACCCTTTTTTTTAGCCAATAAAAGGTATCTAGAACTTTGAAGGAACACATTACTGTTATAGATATTCAGGTAATATTACATGATTATAATACATCTCCTAGTTTCTGTTAAAACGTAGGCTTCAGTCATTTCCAGCAGGAATGATCAACATGGTAGGTCTGACCGGTACACTGGGAATCTGGTCTGCTAATGTTTAAGTAGGGAAAAAAACTACACAAATACTTATTTCTTTTTAATCTTACAGTGCATAGTAAACAATACCAAATAAAAATGAGTACATACATTATAAAAATTATGGTATCTTTTATGGTATCTTAAAAAGCTTTTAAGTGTATCAGCTGTTGCTTGTGAATAGGCTGCACTTTCAGTTAATCTCCTTTCCATATACATATTTGTATTTAGAAATATTTAGACTTTTTGAATGAAAGAATTTATATCCATAAAATCCACATATTCCAGATGCACATTTGAATGTTCATAGTACTTAGTTTAAATTGTTTTTCAGATGTTCACAAAGCTTTTGCATTTTAAAAGTTGAGCATTCGTGAATGCAGGTATGTGCCTGGTGACTGAAAATACCGGTTTTGTTCCTATTATTTGCATCTAATCAGAATGATTCCAAGGGCATTAAACAGTCACTCATATATAGGATTTCAAGAGAAATTCATGAAAGTTTAAGATGGCTGGATTGACGGAATGTGTTATATAACCAAAATTCTTGAGACTCTTCTAATTAGGAGTTTAAAAATTACATGATTGTAAATGTGTGGATTGAATCCTTTAAAACCTTCTATGGAATTCTTGAAAATGCTAAAGAGGATATTCCTCTTGAAAGTGTCACTGAATTGAGAGTTTGGAATAGGAAGAATAGGAGTCATCAGGAGTAAGGCTAGTCTGGCCAACATGAAACAAATAGCCGCACCGTTTTGAAGAGACGACACATGCATTGCTGCTACATGTGTACCAACACTCACTCTTTGAAGTCTGAGGTAAAGAGAAAGCCTGTTTGTGATGGAGGTTTCCCAATTTGGTGTGCACCAAAAGCAAAAACAGAAACTACTCTTGGCTCTAGCCGTGGCAGTAGGTGCATGTAGAGTTGGTTTGGATGTCTCCGTGTTGACTTTGGAAAGAGGTAACAGGGCAGACGATGGTACAACCACCTCCAGGAAGCTGCATAGGTTCATCTGGCCTGCCTAGGCTGTTGTGGAAACTGGCAGGAGGAGTTCAAAAGCCAGGACACAGACAGTTAGAAATGAGGTCTTCCCCCGATGAGGCCTTGGGAAAGGAAGAAAACAGTGTTTCTAGGAGGAATTTAGAGAAGGAGGAGAAAGCAGATGCAGCCAGGAATTTTATTAGCAACTGATTGCTGTGTGTTTTGCTGTGAATAAATCTCACTGCATGAGTAAGCAGTGCCANTCAAAAGCCGGGACACAGACAGTTAGAGATGAGGTCTTCCCCTCATCTCTAGATGAAGAGAGGAAGAAAACAGTGTTTCTAGGAGGAANCTACATAGGTTCATCTGGCCTGCCTAGGCTGTTGTGGAAACTGGCAGGAGGAGTTCAAAAGCCAGGACACAGACAGTTAGAAATGAGGTCTTCCCCCGATGAGGCCTTGGGAAAGGAAGAAAACAGTGTTTCTAGGAGGAATTTAGAGAAGGAGGAGAAAGCAGATGCAGCCAGGAATTTTATTAGCAACTGATTGCTGTGTGTTTTGCTGTGAATAAATCTCACTGCATGAGTAAGCAGTGCCATTACCTGCATGAGCCAGGCCAGGTCCAGCTATGTCATTTCTCCTGATGAACCCAGGATGACTCTCCGGGGCTAATGAGCCGCACATTAGACCTGCTGACTCCCCCTACTTCCACCCTACTTCTTCCCATGTGGAAGCATCAACAGAAATAGCTCCCAAATCTTTCCCTTTCATATAGAGATGCATCTGTGAAACAAAATAACCTAGATCCTATTTTGAAAGTGATTCATATAACATAGTTTAGGAACCTTCAATCTAGACCACATCTGTCCTGCTCTTTCTTCAGAAAAAAACATGACAGACTGTTTGACCCTTGAGAATATCAAAACTTATACCATGTGTAGCTTGTCTGTAGACTGTCTTGGAGAGACATGGTCAACATTCTTCCCAACTGAATGTGTCTGAATGTGTCTATGAACTTCTTATGTGCAAGCCTGCTCACATCCAAAAAAACGGTCTTTCTCTCTCACTGTTTTCTTGTGTGATTATTTACAGCTTCTAGTACTTAAGATTTTTTTTAAAAAAGCAAAACTACTCGTAGAAGTTCTGTGAATGTGTAGACAAGACATTAACCATCACAGCATCAGTGGTTCAGGATATTATATTTTAGCTTTGTATCTAAAGGGTGATATAGAATCAGAAAGAAAAGATTAATGATATGTGGTGAAAATTTCATAACTTGGGACATCACAGGAGTATAATACAGTGGTGTTCATCTGAAGGGTGGGAATGTCTTAGTTGTGCCTTTTGCTTTTAAGTCCAAACTCATTCAAATGTCACATAGACACAGATGAAAGTGGACACACCTCAGCTAAAATGTTTCTTGACTCTGGAGGAAATATCTGTAAGTGCATATATATGCTCAATGCCTTGAGAACTCCCAAATTCAAGCAGATAATTCTAAGGGAAGCCAAAGAAATCTCCTATGCATGCCCTGTTTCTTCATGTAAGAGGTAAGGCCTGCAAACACGAAATTAGAAACAGAAACTGCAAGCATGTGGATCCATTAAAACAGGGCCTTGTCACTCCAGGAGAACAGGATTAGGAAAGCTTGATAAGACTCTGATTTATGGCAACATCACTTTAGGCCTCTTCTGCCTGTTACAAGCATTGAATTATTGGTGCTCTGCTACCAAAGGACATTTGAGTTATGTGAACAAATCTTCCAGTTATTAAATAATTCACTTACAAAGTGAATTAAGCAGTAGTTCATTTATATGTGTGAACATCATTTTCTAGACAAACTTTTGTGTGCAGAATACTGTCTGTGGATCTCAAGTACTCTCTTTGAAGAAGAGGATGTGGAATCGATGTGGAATAACTATATACATATATGCAGACATATATATGCACATACAAGTATACACAAACATTTACATAAATATAAGAGGGAAAAAAATGTGAATTTTGCATCCTTTCGGGCTTGCTATTCTCAACTACGGAAGGTAGTATATAGGTAAGATATTCTGGCTACCCTATGGTACCCCTTT
The DNA here is from genome assembly GCA_013389825.1 of Crypturellus undulatus. Taxonomy (NCBI): domain Eukaryota; kingdom Metazoa; phylum Chordata; class Aves; order Tinamiformes; family Tinamidae; genus Crypturellus; species Crypturellus undulatus. Next base: position 893,456 of record VWPW01000756.1, read on the forward strand.
TGTGTCCAAAGATAGCTCAGAGCCCTGCTATTGCCCTCAGTTATCCCTCATACTTTGCTCAGACATCCACACATGTACACCATACAGCAGCCCTAAGCATCGCTACAGATGCTTACCTCAGCTCCACAGTCAACATCTGCAGGGCAAGACCACAGAAAGAGGTTGTAAGGTCCTCATTATCAATGAACACAACACAAATGGTGAAAGTAACCTTTTATTTGCATGTGATATAGAGACATACACACTGCAAACACATGCCACACATCATAAAAGGACAGGATACTTGGGAGAGCACAGCAAAGAAACATTGCCATCTGCTTCCAATAATCAGCATAAATAGTACATGCTCTGAGTTTCTCATGGTGTTTCTGAGCAGAATTCCAGAAGAGCTCCACACACGGCACAGACCAGGCTCATTAACACCACCCCGCCGGCCGTGCACTGCTGCCAGTGGGAACGTGGCCCTCCGTGGTCCCTCTCACAGGGCAGAGCTGATGGGACCTGCTTCTCACCCCACATCAGGTCTCTCTCTGATGTCCTGTCCCATCTTTGCTGCCAGGACAGTCATGCCAGGAGCTGGGCTTGCATGAAGCCCCTGCCCAAAAGAAGCAGTGAGATGTGCTGGAGCAGAGAGGGAGCTTTCTCACTCCGTGGGTCCCAAGGGTGACACATGAGTCCTGAGAGCTGTCACTCCTCGTCAGCTTCAACACAGCATACACTGGCACAGCAATGTCAGATTCCTGGAATAACTGTGTTGAGCGCAACATGAAAATGCTCAGTGCACTGCAGTCCAGGCAACACAAGCTAAATCTTCTGTAGATTAGGATGTGTTCTGGCGAAATGGGAAAGAATTCAGGCAGCTAAGTGAAGACAGGTGTGCAGGCTGGCATGTGAGAGCAGAAACCATTGCTGCATGAGATGAAAGCCTTGTTGTGAGCACAGGTTGGCCTGTGGCAGCACTATCGTGACTGCACATACGTAGGACCATACAGCAAACCACCAGCTAAATTTCCGTGATACACATGCCAGGTAAAACTACAGAGCACAGCTGGAACCTCATATATTTACATCAGTCCCTTTGCAGTCACCTCTGGCTTCTAGCTCAACCCTTCCACCATAAGGCAATTATTTCAGTTCTCTTTACCTCTTATTTCTCTTCATTTAATATTTTAGATTGTCTCAGTCATTTGCTTATTCTGGAGGTGGACACCTTAGTCCTATGCAGCCTGTGATCAAGATCATCACATCTAAGAATTTATTTGCCGGAATAGTGGACCCCATTTTTAGCATATCAGGTCTTGCTCTGAGCTACAGATGTGAGTGATCTGGCACCTTTTCTCACCCCATCACAACCTATAAAGAAGAGAGGATATATACTGTGTGGTTGCACTGGGCCACTGCTTTCCTCTAGCAACAGTATTTACAGCTTATATGGACTGGACTGTTAAACAACAATATTCAGAATCGGCAACCCACCAACTATTAAATGTCTTGAATCTCTTTTTCCATGCAGCCTGTTTTTAATGGGTGGGATAGTATTTACTGATGTGTTTACTTCATGAAACATCCAATTAGGCAGCTTCATCAGCAGCGTATTTGCTTGTACTGCCTTTGTGCTGGGTGCTTCCTCAAACTTTTCCTCATGTGCAGGGTTTGCCATCTGCTTGTAGGTTGTTCAGAGACTGTGTGAAGATTCTCTCTCTCTGAGAAAATGTGTGTCAGTCCATTGAAGTATTTGCTAGTGATGCAATGGCAGCTGTTATCATCACGTCATATATGTGTGGGTGGTTGCAATACATGGTATATAGGTTGTCAAAATTTGCCAGGAGGATGTGTTTTTGATTGTGGTATTGTGTGCATGTGTGGTACTGCTGGAGCAGCACGCATAGGACTTGGAGTTACATGAGTACTATGCGTGAGTGCTATATAAACCACATACCAGAGTGGTTACATGCTGTATTGGGTGACAGTAACACCATATTCACACAGCTTTTTCACATATCTCTTTATCAGCTGCCCATTTCTGAGTATTCCTTGGGGCCCTGGATATTTCCATGTGTTGCTGGACAGTGGTCTTCACCAAGAGCACTCTCACATTTGGAAATCAACAGTTTTCTTTGCCAGCACTTTTCTGGCTCTGGGTACCAGTAGGGGCGATGGTTCATTTCCAATCTCTGTCAGGATGTTTATGCTGTTTATGTGTAGGCCTTTGTCACCTGGTATTAATTGGGTTGTGCCCTCTGGGCCTTTGAAGGCACAGAAAGCTTCAAACTCCTTTTCCTTCCACATGGTGCTGTGGCCTGTGATACTAATCAATTGCATTTGGATGCACCATGTTGCAAGTACAGGGTATGCAGCACCCCACTGCATCTACAAAGATCAAATGGTTTCATGGAGGCTGAAGCCTTGCCTGCAGTCATGGCTCTCACATTTTATTCCTCCTTTGCTCAGCACCTCTCTGCTACACTTTTCTGTTGAGATGCCAATAACTCAACCTGAGCAAGCCTTTAACCACCGTAAAATCCATCTGTTTTCCTCTGCTCTTGATTATGAAAGTGGTGGTTCCTCTGATATATGTATTTTTTTTGATTGCTCAGTATTGCAGAGCCTTTTGTCCTGTCTTCTGCTCTGGGTCTTGCAGCCCCAAGTCACAGTAAACTTTGTAGCTTAAAGTGCCAGTGAGTGCTGGCACCCGGAGAGATGTCACTGCTGGTTTGGGGGGCACAGAAGCTTGGGCCTGATTAAGTTTTTTGAGTCTATCTCTATCTGTGTGGGCTCACAGCTGGGGACTACAAAGTGCTATATAGAATTGGCATGGAGAAGAAACACACAGATCGCCTGCTGTCAGGACATCTGTGTCCTTTTATTTTGGGTACATTTAGCACTTATACTGTTTCACATCTGTCACATGTGCAGTATGGCACTGACAGTGGTTGCCGTTATATTTACATTTTGCCTAACTCACATTTGTTGTTGTTGTTGTTTACTCTGCCTGCTGAGCCACCTCCTTGGCTGCACACATTTTGTTACTTAGCACCAGGGATGCCTGGCAGTCAATGTTGCTGTCCATAGCCCTGGTGAGATACACAGTATACACACAGCGTGACGCCCAGTTTGTCAATCATCCCATCATAGCTTGTATTTGCTCATCAAATGTCACCCCACCAGTTTGTCCTGGACCTACTTCATCTCATCTTGAATGGGATCTGCATGGCATAAGTTAATGCCATGTAAGAGACCTGAAGTGGTCAGAAGACCACTCAAGTGGCCTAGTCTATCCCTCGATCAAGATAGACCCATAACATAAGCACACTGGCATTTGTTTAATCTAGTCTTCAAAGAATCTAAGAAAGATAGTCTTAAAAGTTCACAGTGATGGCAATTCCATAAATGCCCTAAGCAATCTTTTCCTTCTGTACGTGACAAAGTTTCTGCAAACCTTGGTGGAAATGTAAGTCGTCCTTTGAGATGCAGCATGTGACTTCAGAGGCAGTTGCTGATAAGTCTGACAGAAAAAGAAATGATACAATGATCTCTTCCTCCTTCCAGATTAATTCTTCATTTTTTCTGTGAACTTCCCTGTCATTTTAAGTTCTGACCTAGGGTTTTGCTTAGACCTTAACAAAGGACGCTACATAGGCACCATCCTGCATTCCAAAATTCAGGGACATGAAGGTTAACTGTTACAGACAAGTCATCCTTGTGGTCAGTTGTGCCTTTTTTCTCAAATATCTCACAGCTTTTTCTTCTGCTTTCAAAAACTCATGTACGTCCCACGCTCTTGGGTTTGTCCTTTCATGGTCAAGACATATGTTCCCTGACTGCAGACAGACTGGGAAAAAGTATTGCCTTCTTATATCGTGTTGCAGCTACTACTGCTTCTTTGTCAGGCTTTATTTTTTGTGCCCTCTGGCTGTCTGTGTCTCCAAGCACTGTGGGATTTTCTGGTGGGATCAAAAGGAGCAAGTGACCTCCACAGGAAAGCTACTACGTCCCTTCGTGTTTCACTAGCACTGAGGATCCAGGAACTGGAAGGCACAGATTAAAAGTTGCTGTGCTTGCTCTAAGGAGAGGCACGAATCTCTAATGGGAGTGGAAATTTGCCATTTATTTTTGCTGAGCTCTTGAGAGAAAGAAGGAAACAAGAAGATGAGAATTTTGGAGCCAAATCTGTCCTTGGAATATGTCACATCACAAGTTTTTCTTGTGATGGAATTCTTTTATTATTATTTTTTAATTAAACCATCCTTAAAAATAATCCATGCTTTTAAATCACAGGACAAAAATGCAAATGTGAGCCTTGGGAGCTCAAAAGTCTCAAGCTACACAAATTTCTCTCATCCCTGGTTTGGAAACAACAAAAGATGAATACACAAGGAATGTCTGTTAAGGATAAGTTTTAATGATCATCTGCAACTTGTTATTCCATAATACATGCCATTAATAAATTGAATTACCCCCAAAAGTCTGTCCTGCGAGAAGTGCTATATTTCCTGCATCTGCTGCATCTGTTTTATCACATCTCTGCATCCTTCTGAAAGCACTGTATAACACATTGAAAAACGTTCCAGCACAAAATATCCACAACTTAGGTAATACTTGAGTTTTTACTTCCTTTCCTTTGCAGGGCTCATATATTTTTTTTCCTACTGGTGTGGGTAAGGAAAAGCTTCCAACTGAGAAAAGTTAAATCTATCAATCATCTCCTTTCCTCTGTCAGAACACAAATGTGTGACTCAGCTGTGGGCTTCAAAATATTGAGATTCCCTTACTCTGGTAAACGGTAGAGTCACCCGCAGACTCAAGCAGTCCCTTGTGTGACTTGGCTCATGCCCTGTGCCAAGGTCACTGAAGTTAACAAGATACTTTTCATTGCCTGCAGTGAAAACTGTCCCCTGCCTGCAGTCATAAGTAATTAGTGAGTTGGAGATGAAAGACCCACATTACCTCCCATTTCCACATTTTTAGTGGACTGCTTTCCCTATCCATGTGGCTGCAAGATTCTCATTCCAAACTCCTCTTATCTTGATTTGGGGGAAAACTGGTTCTTGTAATTGTTTCACTGTGCTAAGGTATATATATCTCTTTATGGAATTAAATTAACTTCTATCCTGTTCAGACATACTATTATCATCATTACAGTTAAATTAGTTGTTTCTGAAGCAACTGCAGACAAGGTATCAAGCCCGTCCCCCTGGCCGCGTTCCACCATGCGAGCAGCAGCACACGGTTCCGGGGAATTTATTGGGAAATGGACAATTTCTGCTTGTAAAGCTCAGGCACGCCTCACCCCACTGATTCCTTGCAGCTGCCCTCCCTGCCGGGTAATCTGCTTTCTCAGAAAGGTGCTGGAGAGGAGGTCTGAAGATGTGTATCCTCATGATCAGCCATGAGAGGATCCAGGGTTCTCCACTTCCTGCTCTGTCCTTGGCTGTGAGCTGATTCTTCTGTTCTTCATGTTCAAAATGAATGTAGCACCTTCTATCTTCTTCCCATTACCTGCTCTTTCTTTTTTTCCCTCCAGTAAGCCGTCTTGCTACTTTCAGACATGACTTTCAGTACAAGTATAGCTTTTAAAATACAATTGCCTTTCTAACTGTTCAGTTTTGATAATTATTTGATATATCAAATGAATAGTCTTTGCACATTTTTTTTCTCTATGGGTTATTGTATATGTCACTGATTTACTTGGTCATGAAAGGTATGATAGAGAAAATATTCTTTCATTTAAAAAAAAAGTTGGATCTCTGATGTCATAAATGTTGTTCTAGTGCCATAATTTGTAGTGTTTATCTTCAGCAAGTCTTAGTCTGTTTTTTCTTAGACTGAGAACGATGAAAATCTTATTCTCTGTATTTTAAGCATTTTCATAGATGATGGCATATATCCTGGCAAAAATCTAGAGCAGAAAATTAATTTTTGTTGTAAAAGAAGCAGGATAAAAAGCCATGACAGAATCCTGAATGGGCAAAAATTAAATAAGGCTACGAAGCATGCATATATATATGTACTTAACATAAAGTCAAACTCTTTTTTTTCAAAGCCAGGTAATGATTTCATGATGTGAACAGTTGACTGTATTACAATAAGACATATGGTTTCATAAATTCAATAGTTATTGTGGGGTATTTGTTTGAATTTTAATGCCACACACTGTTCTAAACTCATTGTGATGAGAAATAGCAGCTGATGATGAGAAGCAGAGCTAGGAATGCTAGATCACACCGAGCCTTGCGAGGATCCAGATAGGTGAAGCTGTCAAAAGTCACCAGGGCTTCCTGGCAGCCATTAACGGAGTGGAAGCCTCTTGGCTGCTCTTTAAGGTCTGGTAACTTGGTACCAATTTATCAGGGTGGAGCAGCAATTTCATATGAAGCCACTAAGTCATTTTAGTCTGCTTCACTGGTAAAATAAAAAATGTTATTAAAACTTTGACATAGAGAAATTACAATGAACGAAACCCTGTACCTGCTGGAATCAATGTGAGTTTTTCCATTGGCTTCAGAAGGTCACAGCCAAAAAGTTTTAGTTTCCTTATTTTGAAATAAAAGACATTTATTTAACTTTGATTTATAGAGGACCATAACTTAAAGTCTGTTTATATATACAATAGTGTTACTAATCAACTTTTAAAGATGTGGCTCTTTATAAATTAATGATTTCTTTCATCACTCAGAGGCTAATAACATAGCAGGTGATTGTATTTCTGAACCAAAGAAAAAGGGATGTGAGTTTCAAGTATTTTCTCAGATTTTATTTGAGTTCTCACTTTTTCTTTTGACATTTTACTGTGCTAGTATCAGTGTGATACTATCAAACACCCACAAAGGCTCTAACAGGAGCAAAGTCACTGATATATATATATATGTAGATGCATATATATATATACACACATAAACTCAAACACATAGATTTAATCACCAAAGGAGCTTACCTCAGGCATGTCATTCACCTGCCCTTGCTGTACTTCTAAGGTGGTGTTTTTTTCAGTATAAATGCCTACCTTCAGAGGCTTTTAATTAAGTAACAAAGGAGCATGTAAAGCTGAGTCCATGATAAATATCAGCTTTTAAAACTTGATCTCTGTTTCTGCTTGAGATAAAAAATCCATAAAATAGTACAAGTTTTGAGTGCAGTACTGGGAACACCTAGTTTCCACTGGATAATACTCCTAGCAGAGGACCGCAGCTGACACTCTGTTTGGAAGCAGCGCTCTGACTAGCGCAGAGGGACTGAAGAAGCAACCATGGGCTGGGAGTATCCGTATGAAAGCCTAGGCACGTCTTTGGTCTTCATTAGACTTCATGCTAACAGGCTTCAATCCTGCCTGCATTTTAAATAATATTTATTTCGTGAACATGTCAGATGAGTCATAAAGATTTGAACTAGACTTTGCTAGAACTTGAATTTTGCAAACAATTTACTCTTCCCCTGCAAACACTGCTTCATGCGCTTTTTTCTGTGCATAACTGTGAATGGGAGTGCTTATAGTCTGAGGAATGAGGGATGTGCACAAGTCTGTGCGGGATCAGGGCCACAGAGGTGGGTGATACTGATTTTGCACTATTGACCCCAGGCAAAACAGACCTTTTTTTTAAAAAAAAAAAAAAAAAAAAAAAAAACAAAGCTTTTTTTCTTGATCTGTAAATAAGTCTTTGGCTGGTGACAGCTGTGAGAATTCTGAAATCCATCATGTACCATGGGGACCTCTTCCCAATTTCTGTTGCCTTGTAATATACTTAGAGCAGCACATGGAAAGCACATAGCCAGAAATTTCTGTTGATGAGAAGAAACAGAGTCATTCAGAGGAAGAATACCCGAGAGAGCCAACCTCAGAGTCAGAGGAGAGTTCTTGTTTTGCTCCAACAGTTCCTTTGCAATTCTGTGTGCTTTTTCCCCTAGATAGTTGCAGTTTTACTAGTTTAACATTCTTCTCCAGCAAAACCAAGAGGTCACATTGTCTGTATTTCACCCCCAGTGTTTAGTAGGCCCAATAATAATGCTACAGAAATCTCCCATTCTTCAAGGAATTGAAATATTGTGAGGTCCTCAAATACTTTCCTCATGCACATGTCTGTGGTTCCAGTTTGTTTTCCATCACATGCATATGAGTAATGGAGTTTACAAAAACAGAGTCTAAGCAGAGCTTATATTAGGTGTATCTGATATAAAATGCCCAACCCTTTCAGCTATTGGAGGAAGGGAGAGACTGCATTGAGGTTTGTAACTGCTGCTAGCAGTGTGTATTAAAAAGTGAAAACCAGACCCAGAACTGATGAAATGATTTAAACTAATTTCATTGTAAAAGTCTGCTCTACAAAATTAACATTGTCTGTCTCCTATTCACAGACACATTCACACTTAAAAATGACAGATTATCCTATCTAACGTGTTAGGATTACCTTTACGGCAAGGAAGACCAAGGGTTCCTTCCTATGGTTGGGGAAGTCAAGCTGAAGTATAAGGTTTTCTACCAGCACTGCTGGAAAAGGGTTTCCTGAATGATTGGTCAAAACCCTAGAGATAATAATTATACTGCCGACTCCTGTGCTTTTTTCCAGAAACAATAGCCCATACATTTCTTTAGCATATGATGCCCTTGCTCCACCTATGACCTCCGATTTGCAAATTACCTTTGTGTAACAGTGGCCCTGAGAGAGCCCTTGTTCGCTGTGTTGCTGAGGGATCCTTGCACGTCTTTTTCTGTGCTATCACTGCAGGCTCCATGTCTTTACTGCACATTGAGTCCTCCATGCCAGCAGAGGGTGAGAATAAGATTTGCAGCAAAATCATACTATCAATCAGCCATGCCTCCAAGTTGCTGCAAGGACAAGAAACCGAAGTCCAAGAGACAAATATGCAACTGAACCTGTCTACTCTCAGGCCTCTCTCAGGCCTGGTCAGCAGAGAGAAGTAAGCAGAGTCAATCCTTCCACCTAGAGGATGAATCACATGAGCTATCTCCTGGATACTTGTCTTAGGATGGGAGACATCCCTTCCAACTTTAGACGTGACTAACTGTCTAGATCAAAGGTGATTGCCAAGGCTGCCTTTATAATCCTACCTGAAGATCAATATCTAAAACAATGGGAGTGAATCGCCCCATGGAGGCTCCTCTCTCTTCCCCTATACTACTGAACCAGCCTAGATGGCTAGCTTTAGAGCAAGCAACTCACTTTGAGACATTTACAGTGAGATGAGATAAAATAACATCCCTCTAGTAAGTGGTCTGAACACAGTCCTTTCTCTGTGTAGTATAGACATGCCAGAGTCTAGCAGCCCTGTAGAGTAGTCAACTGTGGGAATGCCTCATAATCTTTCTTGAATTTAGATCCATGAGGCTCCATTTTATCGAAAAGGATAAGTGCTCTGGATGTAAGACTTTGTGTCTAATAAAACACAAAATTCACGGTGTAGTGGGCCAGTATGGTCAGCACTGCACTTTAGTCAGTAACCACATTTTTATTGCTGGGCCCAAAATCTTCAGCAATGCAGAGATCAATGCAAGTTTGAAAAATGCCTGAAAGATCAGTAAGACCATTAAAGACTGACCTCAAATAGACATTTCTCATTGGCCTTGCTTGGTAGCTAGTGAGAATGGGAAGTTGCTTCCATAATTCAGCAGAGTAGATTCAGCTTTTGCAAATGTCAGGAGACCTGAGAGCTTTGACAGCTCTGCCAGAGCCTGAGACCTGCTGAGTTCTTAGCATGTCTGAGAGGGAGGATCATCAGCAACCTTGAACACAGTGAGTACAGACAAGAGGTACATAAGCGGTCAGAGATAACACCACTTCATATCAAGGGCTGCTATCCAGCCCTACAAAGGAATTTGAACTACTGCTAAGGATTTCTGAAGTCTGCACTTCATTACAGCGGGACTTCAGATGCCTTCTCCAAATATTTATGATCTCTCACTCGGTGGTTTTAAGACACCTAAAAATTATGCTGTAAAAACTTCTTCAAGTATCTCAGATATAGAATTATTATTAGATTTGTTTCTGTTTTATAGATACATTCTTTGGCCCAAACTGTACATTTCAACACTCCCTCCTTACATCAAGGGCTCTTCAGGGCTTTTTTTTTTTATATGTGGTGAAAGACACTTCTTTACCTGAGGCTATTCTGCTAAATTCTTTGAGCACAAAGCATCTCTGGATAATTTAACCACGTGAGGCACACTCAGAAGATTTGGCAGATTGTCTCAAGCATTTGGAGTTAACCAATCATAAAGTCCTTACTCCTAATCCTCCAGATTTCTTTTAAGTTCTGCTTCTATTTATTCTTAGTGAAAAGCATGGCATTATCTTATTACAGCAATTTGATTTTCATTACCTAAGTAGGCTGCCATGTCAGCAAAAAGCAGCAATTTGGAAAGGATGGAAAAGACTGCAAGTCAAGGATGAATGAGTGATAGGTGAAGAAATAAAAGAAGATAGAAGAGGGTATGTTGAGTGATTGAGAGAGCTTGGGAAAAGAAGGTGAGGTCTGGAGTAATTAGTTAAGAAACGTAGCTCTGTTTACATGGTTAAAAGTGGGAAACATGCTTTTCTCCTGTCACACACAACCTGTACTTAGATGGCCTGAGTTCAGCTAAAAGAGTGCTGTGATATGGTTTGTTTAAAATGCACTAGAGGCGTGCTGTAGAGATGACTACAGTATTGTGTCTAAATTATTTGGCAAGAAAAACAAGTTTGCAAAAATTAGCTACAACCAACTCCCGTTTTAAAATCTGCTTTTGAAATGTATTTTCTTTGCCACAAAAAGAAGCCTGGAAGATGGTAAAAATCAATCTGTTACTTATAAACCACCATTTATTTATGTTTACAATGCCACATAAATTCTTATGGATATACAGGTTTTCAGGGGATAATATTCAAACTGGAATGGGCATGAAGAACAGAGTGCTCTTGTTGGTATCTAATTAGCTCCAATTTTAACAATTTGCGGTCTATACTCTGCAACATTTAAAATATGTTGTATATCTTTTTTCTAGCCATGATCCAATGCTCATGGAAAACATGGGGCTACATCTACTGTAATGAATAGTATAAGCCATAGACTGGTCTCTGGTTTTGATGCCAAGTGTTGCAGCACAGCTCTTATCTGTACTGCTCAACTTTCTTCCCCAGAGGAATGGAGAAGGCACAACAAAAACATTTTAGAGAATGAAACTCCACAGGTTGGGGACAGTCAGAAGCACTCTGTGAAGCAATCTAAAAGGAACTGTGATAGCCCTGTGCTTGGGTCTATGCCCTGGTCCTCCTTCATTTCTTAATACAGGCCTAGCCTGAGAGTCTTTTGATCAGCATCAGTGGACTGTGAATGGGTGAAAATGAGCCATCTTCTGTGATGGTTTTGTAATCCACTGGGATTTCCGGAGCATATTGTTGTTGGCTTAAGGGTAAAAGGACCTCCATCTTAAAGAGAAGAAGAAATGTTAAAGCTGCTTTGGGCATTTTGCCAGCTGGGCAGCAACATCTGGTTGGCATTCAGAAGCTTCAGGGGCAGCTAATCCTGCTCGGAGTGGGATTAACATCCCTTGGTATGTCTAATGGAGCCAGGATTTTGGGTGTGCAGAGTAGACAGCAGAAGACATGATCACCCATGTGACTGTCACATAGTGTTTCTAGACTCTCTTTGCTCCCTGTGGCTTTAGTGCTTCATCTGAAGAAACAACTTTTGCAGCCCGTCAAATGCTCACTAAATGCCATAGAGACAGTTGCCCATCTCCTCTCCACCACATGTGTTCGCAATGGGAACACTTACCAGCAAGCAGTGAAGTTGTTTACAGAAGTATTACACTGTTTTCTCTAACTTAGGTGAATAAGAAAATTTTCAGCCCCCTTATGAAACACAGATACACAGAAATCCCAGCTGTGGTATTTGTGAATCTGCTTTCCTGAAGGAAATAAAACTCTTGTTTGTAACGGGCATGTTTCACGACCCATGGATGGGCTCCCACAGAACATTTCCTCATGTTCTCCAAAGTCATGGGTCTGGAAGGGAAATGCCCCAAAGTATTTCTGATTTTAAAAACTCAATAACCCACTAGACCACAGCTTTTAGAAATGACAGGCAATACGAAAGTTTGATATTGATGTAGAAGTTGGGGAAAACCTTGAGCTTTAAGCAGATATTTTTTGAAAACGGAGTGCTGTGTACTTGTGGGAATCATGGTGAGCTATAATCCATCCTGTCCAGAGCATAAGACAATGTTTTTTCATGACTCCAGAGCAAGGGGAAATATGAAGGCACAGTTAATTGCACGCATGCTTCTCAGCTTGGCCCTTGGCATCTTCATAAGGAACATATACATTATTAACTAACGGCACATCCTGAGTATGGGGAATACTCATATTGTTAAATCAAACCAAGCAGCAAGCACAGTTTCTTCTGTATCTTGTATAGATAAGTTTGTATAGAAGATGTATTGCTTAATACTTCTGCATGTCACTGTCACAGACTGCTGCCTAACTGTCTGTGGAACCCGGTTTGGCTCTGCTGAGGAGATGGCTGAAATTATAGCCCAGAGGAGGGTTTGGTCTTGTATGTTCAGCTCTACAGGTACCACGAGGACTATCACATTCAGATACAATATTTGCATATGCACATGCAATATTCATATATTCATGTACAGCACTTACATGTTCTTTATTTTGCAGGTCGAGACATTTGACAAATAAAGGAAGTGCTTCAAACTGTGTCTTTACTTTTGTTTCCTATGTTTCAGATTTTCCAGAAAAATAAGTTGATACATCTCCCTCTTTCATCCCTGAAAAGGAGCAGGAAAACCAGCAGTTTTCCTGCAGCAGTTGCTGCACCTGCTGTTTACAGTGAAGCTGGACTGCAACAAGGCTCCTTTTCTGGTTCACAACATTTCCTTTAGCAGTCAAAATCAACACATCAAAGTGAAAACTCTGAAGGAGAAAAACAATGTAACCTATTGTTCCACGAAAACAAAACAAATCATTTGTAGGAAGAGGGAAAAAAACCCCTCCTATTTGGATATTTAAAATATTACTGTTGGGAAGAAGACCAAGATGCAAAAGGTAAAATAAAGTGATTGTGATGATGCTAAACACTACAATTTGCAGAACTTCATTGTACTGTTACACAGCATGTTCTAGCCAAACCAGTAATGCATACAATACATGCTATCATTCTTTGTATACATACATCAGAGCTCTGGCTAATTGTGGTTTTGAACCCTCCGACCTACTTCTGGTTCCAGTTTTTGAGAAGTTGTGATCTCTGAAATTCTTCAGTCTGATGAGGTCTGGACGTGTGTTTGTGGTGTCTCTTTTGTTCCTCCTCCTCCTCTCTGTTGTTTGTTATTCCAGTGATGGAAATACCTTGAGGTTCCCACTGAGGGCCCCATTGTGCTAGGCAATTATGCTGCACAGAGAGACTGTCATGTAAACAGAGAAACTAGTGTGCAGCAGAGGAAACAGAGATGTGGAGAGAGGAGAATCAGCCTTCCTATAGTCACCGAAAATGTCGGGGCAGTGTTGGTCAAAATCCACACATCTGTTGCTTGGTTCATAAAGCCTTTTCAGTTAGGGATGAAGCCTAATGAAGATGCAAAGATGTTTCACCTAGATGAGAAGGATTACATTTCTCAAAAGCTTAAAGTATGACTTGCCTTTTCTACAGGGATATGTAGAAACATACACCTGAATGCCAACCAGGATTTCTTAAGAAACTAAACGCAATCTGGAACATTGCCTGCTATCATGAAATCATACTATCCAGAGGCACTTGGGTTGCCTCCCCTCTAAGCACAATAAAATTAGTTCTGACCTTGTGACCTGGATGCAAGTAATAAAAGGCTCAACTTTCTTCCAATGGTATTGCTGCAGCTATAAAACTGTGAAATAATGAACCTTATGTTTTATGATCTATTTTTTCATTCTGATGAGAAAACTAAAGCCTAGCTACTCCATACTTTCTGAATGTCATCTTCATAGAAAGAGAGAGCAGGAAAATCCATCAAAACTTGGCTCCTTTTTTTTTTTTTTGAGATTATAGAAAAATCTGGACTAGCAAATGCAGGACTCTCTATGCTTCGTTACCAAGTAACCAATTAAAATCAAGGCAGGCACAAACAATTGTTTCCATGAGAAATGGAAATCCAAAACTTGACTCAAATTCTCACAGCTCTAACAAATGTCCAGATGGAAACGAATGAAGCCTACCACATATTTAATGAAGGAACTGAAATAATCCTGCTGCCTTGGATTAATGACTTCTATGCACAAGGCCCCAGTGCCCCAAATGCAGGTCAGTGCATTGTGTGTCTTGGATAAACAACACCTGGGCCAGATCTACATAGCACTTGGCTGCTGAAAAGCTGCCTCGTGTTCTAATTTTAACTTACTGAATTGAAGCATTTGCAGAAGCAAATACCAAAAACAAGTGGTGAAATTTGAGGGCCAGTAAGAAAAAGAGATCAGAGGCCTGATCTAATGATGAACTCATTACCTTCTCAGTACCTTCTCAAATTTTACACCAATGAAGCCATGAACTAGGTAAAAGTCAAAATTTTGTGAATGTCAAGAATACACAATACACATTGCTGCAACATGATAAAGAACTCCCATAAAGAGGTCATCCCCTATTCCTGTTTCTCTGTCTTCTTTGATTATGCCATGATTTAAGAACATGTTTCTCAGACTGTGCCTTACTTTCAGCAAAGCTAGAAATTTCTTTGTACTTTCTCTGTATTTCCCCGTAATTGTGAAGAATCATTACCAAATGTTTCAGAATTACTTATACAGCTAGATCATGTCCGTTGCCATTAAAAAGCCTCTCTTTGTTAGAGGGATATAGTTCATAGATAAAGCAACATGCGTTAGTTTAATTGGAACATAACCTCTCACTATTGATCAGTGTACTAAAACTAAATCTTGTCTAACCCTTGTGTGGTTAGATGTATTTTACCACTTAAGAACTATGAAAGGCTTTGATGGTCCACACATAGTCTTTGTGCTCTATTTCTACTGTATTTGTACAGATATTTGTATAGATAAGTGGGTCCTGTCTGTGGCTAAGGCACTACAGAAACATATCTAATGAAGCTGTTGTACAGACCTGATTTCGTTTGCCGAATGATTTTCAATACTTTTTTTTCTTTCCTCCTCTTTTGTTTTCTTTTCCTTACTCACTTTTCTTCTTTCCCTTTCTTTTTCTTCCATTTTTTTCCTTTTCTTTCTTTTCTTTCTTTCTTTCTTTCTTTCTTTCTTTCTTTCTTTCTTTCTCTCCTTCCTTCTTTCTTTCTCTTTCTTTCTCTTTCTCTTTCCCTCCACTGTGATCCTAACAGTTTGGGCTCCACAGAAAATCCACCTCTATACTCTAACAGCACCTCCCAGACAATAAGAACTTGTTCCTTCTCCTTTTCCCTCAATTTCCCCCACAATCTCTTTTTTGTTTTGTTTTGTTATTGTCAGCTGGTCTCTTGGATTAGGGTTTGCAGCTCTCTCTGGGCTCAGGAAGGCTTGGTAACTTGGCAGGATTTCTTGCCAGATCACTGATCCTAATATAAGTGCCAGAATCCTGCAGTTTGCATAATGCTAATTTGCTTTTCAGCCCAACTTGCCAACTCACATTCTGCTTAACATATCAGTGGCAGAAGGAGTGCCATGTGCTCTATCCGAAGCTTGGAGGAGAGTAATTGGATAGATACCCACTACCTGAAATTGAAACTAATCTAGCCAAACTTAATGCACTGTTGAGCTTCTGGTAGGAGGTTATTAGATTGAAACAGTTCCAAGCCAATTAATTCCTTATTCTCAAAGCTGTGATTGTAGAGTTTTCACTGACATACATAATAAGGATGCAAATACTGCTTCATTACAACAGTGTTCATTCATTTAGACCTAGATCCTGCCATCCTTACTCACAGTGAGTAAGGGTAGCAGAACTGGACCTTAATGCTTGTGTTAATGGAAATGCTAGACATGTTAGGGTGGGGTGATACTGAGAGATATCACCACACCTTAGGGATGTTGCCAGTCATTGGGATAAATGCCAAGTACCTTCAGCCGACTAGGCGTGGGGATACCTCATTGTATTACCACACATTGAAGTATCTTATTACTATTGCAATACAAGTTCTTTCAAAGCAAAGCAAAACAAAACTAGACTGCTGAGAAAAAAAAAAAAGTCTACTGTTTTTCATTCTAAGGTATAACCACACAGATGCTAGTGTAACTTCAGCGTGAGTCCAGTAAGGTGGCACTTTTCCCCTCCGAGTTTACCTAGGTGTGTAAATACCTAATCTAACCTGGTTGTCCAGGTCCTCTCTCCAATAAATTTAGGGGAAATGGGCACCTCTGAAGAAAGATTGATTCTATCTGCTGGAGACACCTGTCATTTAGATAGAATAAGATGAACCATGCCTGCAAGGTATCTGTGTCTCTCTTCAGTTGAAGGGACAGACTGATCAAGAGGCTAAGGACTGTACCCTTTTAGTCAGTTGACATTAGTAGAGGTGAGTTTAGTGTCAAAATCAGCCTGATTTGCTTTGTGACTGACTGCTTTGTCACAGACAGGGCCTGTGTTCACAGCTTGAGCCAATTAGCTGATGCAATATTCCAAACCGCTTGGGATAGGGACCGTGTCTCGGAGAGGATGCACTCTTGACAGCTCCCAAGCATCAATGAATAGTAAGCGTCCTTTGAGAAGTGACTTTGATTTTCTTTGTTTGGTCAGTGGGGAAGCAGTGCCTTGGCCCAACAGGGTGTGCAGATGCCCTCCCAGTAATGCAGCCTACTGCTTTGTGCAATAGCCTCCATCACAGGTACTTGAGAAGCAGATTGCTGTTGACATGGTCCAAACACCAAGCGAGCGGGATCTTAGTGTGTGGGAAGGGCTTCAGAGTGGTGCTGAGCACACGTAGTCCCTAAGCTACGAGGTGTAAAGATTAGAGGAAATTTGGGTGAGAAATTTACAAGGAGGGCTGTGAAATAATGGGCAGAGCAAGACATAAGCAAATACCCTAATAATTTTGCCTTGACTCTCTGTGCTTAGATGTTACTTTGCTTGAAAAGCATAGAGGTGAAATTCCCCCAAAACTCTCTTTACTTTGTCCTGTGTTGTGCCCTCCTCTGTGATCTTTCTGTGTTAATAAAACTCCAGATGCATAAAAGGAACAAGGCTGGAGGGATTTATTCTTTCATCAAACCAACATTGTCTATTGAGAAACCCTGAAACATTTCCCATAAGACAAAATATCTACAACAAGGCTGTTTCTAGAAAATGTTCCTTTGGCGGTAGGCAGCATCTAAGGCATGGCTCAGCTGTGCAGATATTTGCGAGAAAGACTGCACTGAGTAAGAGGGGGTATGTTCTCCAGGCAAAATCTTCTTGCTTCAAGTCAGTTTGACAATGATACTCAGATATGGGCTAGATATAGATATCACGTCTGGCCCACTGATGAAAAGGGAGTACTGTGAAGAGAGCTTCACCAATGTTCCTTTCCTTTCTCAGGACTTTTGAGATCTAAGAAAAATGCCAATATTTATTTTTGCATGAGGAATGTGCTCTTGCAGTCTCACAGAAGTGGAGTCTCACAGGGCTGCTGAATTCAGTCATGAATACAGGTTGCTTCCAGCGGAGGAATAGTGCAGTGGAAACCCACGCTTTTACAAGGACTACTCTTTGAATCATGGTCAACTTTTGTTTATTTAAGGCATGTGGTAGATGTATACAAAAATATACTAGATTTTCACCGTGATATAATTTTAAATAATTCCAGGACACGAGACCTTGGCTTTCAAACAGTTGACTTACTGGAATGTCTGGATTTACTAGGCCTCCGCAGGTAATACAGTAATGCATGTGCTTATGGGATTACACGATGAAGGATCATTTTGTGTGATGCACAAGGAAACCTGCCCAGCACCTGGTTGACAGGGGAGAAATACCTTGCAGAAAATGTTTTAGTATGGGAAAGTATGGGATCAATGATAAACTTTCAGAAATTTTTGTGGTTAGTTGCACTTCTGGCGAGCCTGAGGTTAAGAAAGGAGGAAATCCGTTATGTACAGAAAATGATATCTCAGGAATTACTCTCCATAGAAACGGTCACAGTAAAGCTGCACTTGCTTTCTTTCAGCATGCATACATTTCTTCTATTTAAAATTTGTGATTGTTCTGTTGAAGAGGGTGGTAATTGCCCACCCCAGTGATTCAGCATTCTGGGAATTTCCAGAAAGTGCAGTCTGAGATGAGTTATAGTTTCTGCCAGGGGGGAAAAAAAAAGTCGTTTTCTCACTAAAATTGGAAAACTGCTGTCTTTTTTTAATTCAAAGACAGAATTCAATGGCATTTGCTCAGTACTGATGATAGGCTATGAGTTCTGATGCATGAAAATATGAGTTTATCAGTGAGCTGCAGATAGGAGCATTCTGCATGGAGAATTCTTCATAGAAAATATTGCTTTCCTGATAAATTTTATAAACTTGTGGCAAGGATCTGGGTTATGGTACTAAGTTAAAAGTATTATAGTGTAGTTCAACAGTCAGGAAATTAATCAGTTTAACAAATCCAAAATATAAACACAGGAAAGACAGTTACCCAAGAGTGGAAGCTAATGAAAAGGAGAGGTTAGTACACTGAAAGAAGTGTTTGAGTAAATTAGGACTACATAAACCAGCCAGGCAAACTCCTGCAGAGTTGGCGATTCTTGGTTGCTGTCTTCTTGAATACTTCCTCGCCTCCTACTTTCTTTTTTGGGTCCTCAAGTTACCTATTACTGTAGTGATGAAATAGTGATTGTTTTTCTCTTTATATACCAGAATAATTTCTCCTCCCTGTTGTGTATGTGTTTGCTAGGACATGAGCTAGACACAGAAAGCTAAAAGAAGCACTTTTTCCTGTGATCTTTATGCTTGCTGAATCTCGTGCATGTACATGTGTATGTGTGTTTGTACAGTTAACCTCTGGTACAAATTAAAGTAGCCACACAGAAGGACACAGAGGGCATTTAGCCAGGATGAGGGATTTGTCCCCATTGTTTCCCTGGAGTGCTGGATCCAACATCCTTTGACTCATAATATATTTAATTAAAAAAAAATCCTAGCAACACGGAATTAAAACTATTGTTGTCTCTAGAAATTGAATGTGCAAGAAATGAAAGAATGGGTGTCTAATGCGTTACAATTACTTTTCAGGATACTATATGCTTTGATCCCACTCTACTAAATGGGAAAATTCCCAGTGACGTCAATAGTACATGAACGGATTCACAGGCCTTACTCAGGGTAGAATCCCGTTGAGATCAGTAGGTGTGGATAAGCAGAGAAATCCCGTTGGAATGAAAAGAAAAATTGCTTTGCAAAGATTGTCATCAGTGTGAGCAATCTCAGTAAAGTCCTAATGACTGTTGTTAACAAACTGTGTCTTATTAAGTTTCCTGTAAAACAATGCGCTTCACGGGGGGAGAGCAAAGAGGCAGGGGGGGTAATTGTCATTCCAGTGAATCAGCTACTCTGGGAATTTCCAAAAGGTGCGGTTAGCTCAAAAGACTGCCGTGTTTGCCACATTTTTCCTTCCTAAGGCTAATCTTTGTAATTCAAATTAATTTCCAACCATTTAATTTTGAATCTAGAGTTAATATAGTTGATTAAGCCCTATTATTCTTAAATCCACCAAAGGCACAGACAAAGGCAATGACTATAGAAAAATACTAGGTATTAAGTGAAATCCATTTATTACAAATTCTGAGATTTGCCAGACAGTTCAACACTCCAAATTTATCCGGCAAGAAAATGAGACTATCCAGATTATGGAGGAAAGACAAAGCCAGCGCATCTGCAAAGTGAGGATGCCATGAGGCAGCGGGGAGAACACAAAAAAGGACTGACCAGATGAAACCCTGCAGCAAGCACCACTCAGGAAAGGAAAATTTAGGGACATTAGCCATATGGAAGACACCCAAAGAGCAGCCCAAAATAGTCAGAGATTGCAGTGACTTGTTTACCTCCCAAGCAGAAAAGATTCAGGCAAAAAATGTCAATATTTTTCTTTCTACAGTGAATGTCCATCTTTCGAGGGAGAGGAACTATTCTTCAGAAATGCAGCGGGAGCAACATTTTAACTATTACCCATATATATTTGATTAAGAAACTACTATTGTCAGTGTCAAAGAAACATGGCAAATTCTTCCCAGCTGTATTACTGAATTATAATAATTTTCCATTACAGAGGTGACTGTTGCTCCGAGCCAGAGTGTGCAATACAGCCAAGATTTGCCTCTCTCATGCACAATTCTAATCACCTCATGCATGATGCTGACGTCTCTCCTTACTTACAGACTTCCCCGGGAGTTGAAGGCACTCAGTACTGCCTGGGAGGAAGAGGTCTGTGTGTGGCAGAAAATGTTAGTGTATTAGGAAAGTAAATGGAGATGATTTAATGATGAGACTACTGCTTCTCATACTGACCAGCATTGTTTCATTGTTTCCTCGTGTTCCCTCATCAGGCGGCATCTATCCTGTGTCTCGTGGTGAGCGCTGGTGGTGAGCTCTCCGGGATGAGCAGCAGCCTTTGGCGCCGCGTTGGTCCCCACAGCAGCCAGGTGCCTCCTTCAGAGCAGCCACAGGTCCCCACAATCCAGCCTTGCGCTTCGTGTGATGGCTTTGCCTGTTCACATCTGTCAAGACTTTTATAAAAGTCATGCTGTTAGCAAGGGCTCTTTTGGTGATGTTTTGGGTTTTTTTTTTTGCTTTCTTTTTTATTTTTTTTATATATATAAATTGTTTTGAAGACTTCTTTTAGTTAAAAAGTGTTTGCCACCAGAGTTAAGACATGGACTGGATTAAAGTTCAAAACCAGCTCACGTCAGCAAGTGGATGGAAATTGTTACCATCTGACAGCTGGTGGCCTGGAAGGAAAATGTAAAAGTCACTGCATGAAGCATTGGTTCAGGGCAGTGCCACAAGAAGTGACATGGCTTTGTTTAATATCCTGGGAGCACAGCTCTGTTCTGGCAGAATTTTGCTCAGAGGAAGTGGGCATGAAAACTGGTGAAACTTGCTGCACCTCTCTGGCCTCCTGGCCAGGCTGTACCAGGCATTCAGCTGGTGCAGAAGAAGCTGTATCTTGTGCCACTGGTGGTATGTAGCAGGACAGAAGGGCAGCAGGCCTGTTCTATGGTACCAAGCCATCACTGTGCCCTTTCAACCCCTAAGCTCTCCTCCGAGCCCTCAACTCATCAACTTCAGCCAACAAACAGCTGAATTTAGGAGAAAGAATTCTTTTCTCATGCCCTCTGGCTGCTGCTAGTCTTATTATTTGATATAAGAATACCCTAGAAATGCTGAGAGAATCTTTCGTACTGAATGGTGTGGAAATACCTACCAGACTCCACTGCACAGTGTGAAATGTAGATGGAACCCATCACACAAGGGCTGAAGAATTAGCTGACTTGCCCAAAGTCATCCAAGGGATCAATGGTAGAACTATTTGCTGATGCAGGACTCACTGATGCATATCAATCAGAATGAGCTCAGCTGTTTTAGACAGCAAATGTTGGCTAACTATTTTGGATGAAACAGGTTGAGGAGTGATCATAAATACATTTGAAAGGGCAGACTGAAGGAGACATAGCTTCTGGTGGGAGGATGGTTTTAAATGATCAGGGCTAAGCTGGGATACCTATTACCTTTGCAATCAGGGCTGTTGCATTGGGAAGACATGTCTGGGGTCAGTGTCCTCACCTCCAAACATTTTTGCAAAACACATACTACAAAATGGAAGCCAGAAGAAAAAGAGGACTAACAAGCTGTGCTGCAAAAATAAGGAACTTCCCAAACAAAATCAGTAAAATGACCTTCAGGACAATAAACTGTAGTGACAGCATTTACTCCTGAATTAAAATTTAGGGATAGGCCAAATTAATCACTGCCTCTGCCCGCTTTCTACAGAAGATATTTTGAAATGCTACGGCATTAGCATTGTTGTATGCAGGGGTAGTCAGTTTTCATAATCAGAGAGATTACATGAAGTTAGAGAGCTGCTTCATAGACTTCAGGAAGTGCAATTTTCTCAGAGGAAAAGAGATACATGTGGTAACTGAGAAAAACTCTTCACGTCAGATGCGACGGCAAATGCAGTTCTTTGGAACTGGTAAATGAGTTAGTCAATGATGAGACAAGAAATACCACTGAATATGGGACTTGGTAACTTGCACATAGGGTTCTTATTTCAATATTGCTGTCAAAGTTCTGCCTGTAAATATCTACTTCAGGAAATATTCAGTGTCTACTGTGCTAAATATTTATGTGAGCCATATTTGTGTGAAGAAGAGTACAGTGAGCAAGCTCTGATTTTTTTTTGTCAGGTGTGTTCTTGTAGAGGCATGCATTCTTCATAACTTTACATATTTTGAAAATTTTAAAGGATTTTAAAAGACATTTCTAAAACTGGCATAACCTGCCTGGGAGTTTTTTTCTAATAGGTTGATCAAAAATGTCTGGCTTCTTTCTTTTTTGGATGTTAAATAGTAAAGACATAAACTTTAGCTTCTGCAAAACTTGCTATGTCCAGATTTATGCCCATGTCAGTCAATGATGCTAGACAGGAAAGAAAGGTTCGTTGCCCAAAAAGTCAGTGTGGGTAACAGAGACCAAAGCACATGATTCTGTGGTGTGATTGAAGGTCTTTACGATCAGTGGGTGCTTGCTGTTCTCATTCCATTTCCTATTAGAAAAAAAAAAAGAGTCTTGGAAAACTCAACATTAAAGTTAATTTTAATAACTACATATATCTCCTGAAGGGGTAGAAAACGGGCCTATTATCTTATCTCATTGGATATATCTTGCCTAAATATAAGGTATACTGGACACGGAAAGGGATCTTTCCTTGAACTGTGCCTTCTTGGCAGTTGTAGCAAGAGTCAGCACCTTTGAACACTCATGAAAACATTCATTACGATATTAAAAACAAGGAAACATTTGAACCTTACCTGTTAGGTATGTTTCTGGTCAAGCAGTGTAGAGAATTTAGAGTTAAAAAATCCTTGTATTGCTATTCTTCTATGGCCTATGGTAGAGCCCAGGGGTACTGGCCCCAAGAGTAGGAACAACTGTGAGGATTGAACAGTTACATTTCACTGCATGGTCAAATGGCAGTGCTGGGTTTAGATCTGTCAGGGCTCGAAGCTGAGACAGAATGTGAGGCCGTAAGAAGTTCTTTATTTCAAACCATGACCATTGACCTGAGCCAGCGGCCATGCCTGACAGCTTCCTTCTTTTGCCCAGCGTGTCAGTGCTCAGAACAGTTGCTCAGGAAGAAGATTCGGGTCGTGAATTCTCTTTTCAGGTCCCAAAGAGACGGGTACCTTTGCCTTAGCCCTCAATCCCAGTGCTCTGATGATTAGGGCTGTTTGCCATTTCATTTTACAGAAGTTGTTTTTTGAACAAACCATTCATGGAAGAAGAGCAGAGTAAAGCACACCTTCAATGAATTCATATGCAAAACTGAATTCCTTAATTTCACTCTTTGCTCCACTATTTTATTATTGTATACAATGTGATCAGCAGAACGACAGAGACCACTTTCTCAAGGCCAGTGTGCCACCATCAGGATAGACAGCCATGCTCACATACGTGTCCTACCTTATGTCCTTCCCTTCCACAAAGCTGAAGGTTGAGAAAAGTCAAACACCTTTTGGTAAAGATAACCAAAAGCCCATCGCATAGAGGAATCAACAGCTGGGAACAGTGACTTGGGGGACCCTGCTTTGCATTTCTTCAAATGTGAAAACACATTGACCCTAACCTTTGGTTATCTTACTATTCCCGCTAGAAAAAATAATTATTTCTAGGAAGAATATAGTGGAGGGAAGGCAATAACTCTCCTGCTGGCTGCATTTTGTCTTGGGAAGGTTTAGCTTGGGAATATTTTGTAAAAGGCTGATGGGGTGAAAATCTCAGAAGATACAGAAAGGAACTCTTTATCTAAACAAGCATAACACAGGTTTGCTCGGTTAAGAGTCACCTCTGAATACAAAGGCACCTGGAGAAATTTGTTGCTGAAAACCTAAGGATTTGGAAGACCTCCAGGATTAGGTAAAGGCTTAGTAGGGTTTTGGAGCATGGCAGTTTTAGACTACTCTATTTAAAGCTGAAGTTGAATACAGTTTAGATATGTCTCTTCGTTTGTGGATTTAGCCTTAATTCTTCAGACTGTTTCAGCCATCTCATCCAATGCATTCATTAGATGCTGAGACTTATTTCTACTTTTAAAAAGGGGTGTGAAATGTACATATTTGATAATAATATTAAGTTTCCTCTGAGTTTTGAAAAAATGTCCAAGACAACTTTACGAGTGATGAATATAAAATAATCATGTCACTAACATTATTAATTACAGTGAATGCCACAGGAGGATCCCTCGTTCAGTGTTCATTTTCTTTTGTTGTTAAATGAGTCCCAATGCTATTATTGTTAAACTGTGGGAATCAACGTGGATTGATGGTAAAACAGGAGATCTTCATTTTATGAACAACCTTTTTGTAAGTCCTTGACCTCACCTAATGTTGCTCTGTTCCACCACTCGATAAGTGAAGAGGATGTTAACCCATTATTTAAAGTTATGGTTATGTATGGTTACGTAGAAGTGCAGAGAAGGATGCTGCTATTGTTGTCATAGAGGTGGTAAATGCAAACCACAGGCCAAATTTGTATTTTAATTCTTATTTAAAAGCAATTTACCCAACTCTCAAAGAAAAAAATCATGTTTTCTAAGTATGTCTATTATTCCTAGTCAGTCTAGAAATTCTTCAACAGGGAATGCCCTGTTTGCTTAATAAAGCCAAAAGAAAAGTGCCATTAAGGGGCATCTTCCAGGAGCCTTGACTCTACACTGGAGGCAAGAGATAACCTTCAACAAAGATACAAAGCTACAATTGCACATATCTTTCTCTAACAGTAGCTTCCATCATCAGTGCTCCCAGAGAAACTGAGTTCTTACATCAGGGCCTGCAGAACTCGTTGCAACTCCATGTAAAGTACTATATGTGCGTGAGAATACAGTTTGAAAAATCGACACATGCTAAAAACATCAACGCATCCATGATACGTTACTGCACGCTCTATAGGGATCTTTTAAGAGGTCATTGTTCCACTCCCTACTTCTTCCCGAAGCATTTGGGTTGCCTAACAGCTCTTGCGAGGCTGGTTCATCCTTCTTTGAAAGGAAATATGGATAAACCAAGAAGGAACTTACCCGCCCTGCTGCTCCTAATATTTATTTAACCTTTGTAGTTTTCCTGCAAGCACTGAAAGTTGTTTGGACTGTACACTTGAACATGACTTTATACGTCAGTAGATAGTTATTTTACCTCCTCCTTTTTTTTTGCAATGAACATACTTTGTTGAAAACCTTGTACCATGACTTTGTTTTTGCTGCTGTTCCTGAGTCCTTTCCATTTTGCTTGAACATATTTCCTTCAAATGTGGTGTCCAGAGCCTTTTATGAAATTAGTATTGTGTATGATATAGATGCTGGTAAATGTTTGAAATAGTATTTACTGAAACAAATTTCAGGAAAGCCTCAAATATGTGATAAGAATATAAAAATATGAGTAGAATTAGAGCACCTCCTGCCTTCCATCTACTTCATTAAGTGGTTAAGAAATATAAGCAAAATCATGTTACCTTGAATTCATTTAATTTACATACAAAATTCAGGATATTGCTGTCCTGAACAGTACTGGCATACATTAGTGTCTAAATCTATCAATCCTTCAGCTCATCTCTCTGTCTTCATGAGCCAGGAAGGAATGAGAATTAATTAGGTGACCTTGAAATCTGGTTCTCCATTGAGATAATGATGATGCTCAAATCACAGGCTCCCAGGTTTACAGCAATCAGAGTTAGGGTGGATATGTTTTTCTTAGAGTAAAGGTTATTTGAGTAGTAGGGATATTTAAGGGCTTAAGGAAGGTGGATGGCTAGAGAAGGCAGTGAGCAGTGTTGTATCCCCATCCCAGGGCGACCATCAGTGGTACCTGGTGTAGCAAGTGGACACAGTTGTCTTTGTTGTGTTTCCCACTGGTTGCATGTAGGAAGGGATTTCTTCTCTCTTCTCACAGAAGCAGGTGCTGAAAGGGTTTTTTAATTCATTGCTAGTATGAGGGATTGGGCTGTCAGATCATGAGACTCTTTCTCCTCCCTGACTCCCTCCTGTGTGGACACTGGTGGCACGTTGGTCATTTTTGTCATCTGCCTGGGGCACACCACCGTTCAGTCTCCAGAGAAAATTCTCCAGGAAATCATTTTGCTCCATACAGTCTTATATTTTTCACAGTTATATAATCTCTCTCCTATAGAGACTGAAAGGAAGATTTTGTCAGCACTTCAGGTATTCAACTGTGAAAAATAACATTGCAGCAGAGAGTAAAGACGGGTAGCAGGTACATAATACCCCATCTTACACCTGTTCAGACCTCTTTTCAGAAGCCTCCTGAGATGTCACAAGAGATGTTGAATGGGTTAAAAGTAACAAACATTTGAAAAATAGGCATGCTTAAAAAAAGTACTAAAAATGGGAAACCTAGTAATTTGACTAGTATATTTTTGTGCTTTTTACCTTTGCATCTAGCTTAATTAATATTGTATCCAACATTTAGCATATTAGAATTTGGATAGAGAAAAAGCTTGTTCTGTCATCCCATATTTGTTACGACTAGTGCTGGCAATATAAAACCCAACTCTGAGTTTTATACCTTTAGACAACTGACTGAAGAATAGTAGAGGGTTGCCAGTGCTGAGCTTTCAAGCTGCAGGATTTAACAATGGTTGAGTTTCATTTTTAACAAAAATCACCGCACGAGGAGAAAATATACTCAAGAAGTACTATGAGTAGCTGTTTGTGGTTATCTCACCTTATCATCCCCAACCGGATGAATCAGTTCAGCAAAGGATCTGAAGGAAACTTAATTTTAAAACACATGGATCCTTGACCACAGCACTGGAGAAGTTGACTCTGCACATAACCTGAGAGGAACTCGATTTCAACCCATCAGCAGGTCTATCTCCTTGCCTACTGCCAGTGGCATTCCCATCCCAGCTGAGAAGACTACATCAGCCACAGAGATTCAGTGCTGATGAAAAGAAGCTAATCTGGTCAGTTATAATTGTTATATCCCTATTCTCCCAAGCCTTGAAATCACAACCACTATACGTTTTGAAGACTCAAGTGTAGGAGGAACATGAGAACGAACTCAGTATCTTCATGTTGGTGTTGCTACTGTCTTCTCAGATGGTGAAAGGAGTAACCAATGATCCATGAACAGATCAATCTAATGATCTATTAAGAACAAACATTACTACTGGCAGCATAGACTTTGTCTGACTGTACCACAAATACCAGACAAAGGATGATTTCCATTCTTTTCTGTTCCAAGATCGCCACATATGCCATGCCTACTGTGAGGAAATCTCTTGCCTTCCCTCTATTCTTTGGGCAGCCAGTAGTAGGTAGGAGTGATGGGAAAAATAAGACTTAGGAGTTGTTGACATGTTATTCCCTGGGGGCAGACATATATTGTATGATAGGAAAAAAGGTTCATTTATCTGTATCTACAATACACATTCAGTTGTATTTACAATATTCAGAGTGTGCAAAGTGGAACTAGGAGTCAGGTTGGTGAGAGGTTTCCAGAGGTTTGCAAGGTGGGAGGGTCTGTAGGGCACCCCAATCTGGTGGTGGTGGCCTTGGAGGGAGCAGGTGGTCCCAAGAGTCTCTGCAGAAGGGACCATGCAGCATGGATTGCCTGCCTGCAGGGCCAGCTCTGGTGCCTCCAGACTTGCAGAAGCTCTGCCTGGAGAGCAAGCACCAAACCCACTCCAGCAACCCAGGCAGAGAGGGCAAGGATATAAGCATATCCTTGAGGAGCACTGTGCTGTGACCCTGGACATCATCGCTGTGCTGAAACAGCCACACTTAGCACCTCACAGCAAACCCATCCTTCCCCCGAGTTGGCTGGGACATCCATGCTCAGTGGCAGTATGAAGAGCACACTGCACTTCTGTTTCTGAACAAGGATTACCAAAGACTGGTCCATGACTGTGATTCAGACAATTATTGCCCCTTCATCCTTCTACCATGAACACTAGTGTAATGTCAATAAAAATTTCTATTTCCATTCAGTTCTCTGTTGTTGTGAACTGAATTTCTCCAGTAGGTATTTGTTTTTGCAATCATAGTGATGAAACACATTTACTGGTGGTAGCAGTTACAGGAATTCTAAATAAATATCTGTCTTTGTTTAATTTCAGTAAATCAGAGCATTTCACTAGCACCATAATAATAGGGATTTGGGGAATACTATGTGTCTATGAAAAAACTCTTGAAGCAATTTATTCTTGCATCAGGACACAAAACTCTTCAATTTGGGTATTCCCAGAAGATAAAGGATCAGCTCCTTACATTTTCTTTTCTCTCACATTTTGCTACAAGTTTTACATCAAGTTTGCTTTGCATCTGTGGTGTATGAAAGTATGCAATTGCAATTTGTCACTGGATATAGAAGATACATTCATAGTAGTTAGCGTAAGAGTCTTCCAAAACTCCAGGAGGGCAGATCTAGTTAGCTCACGTCTCCCAAAGATGCCAGTATTGCCAGTGTGACCAATATTGCCTCTCTGTGAAAAGAGACACACTGTACATAGTTTGAGTCTGTTATTTCATAATACTCTTATTCTGGATTCCCTTTTGGATTTTCGTTTTTATGTCTTTCTTAGGTATATCCTCTGCAGAATTATACCTTTTTAACTCTTCCCGACTGAATGGGCATGAATGGATATAATTGAGAAGTGTCTTTGGGAGGATATGAAGCAGAGTGTTAAATGGTGAAAATGCAGGTAACATCTACTCAGCATTTTCTCTTAAAAAGAAGGATAATTTCCTTCTTTGTGATTCTTACTATGGTAGACTGAAGGATGTTAGTTTTATTGCATCATCTGGCTTGGAAATAACTTTTTTCTTTTTTTTCTTTTTTTTTTTTAACATTATTTTAAAAGTACTTTCAAATTTCATTTTAAAATGTAGAAAAACTATCCAATTGTGAAACATTCTTTGGTAATGTTGGCCATTTCCACAGATTGAGGCATTTCATTGATTACATACATCTGAAATCCAGGGATTAGTTTCTGAGAAATTATATCCCCACCACTCCCACTTTGATGGAAGAAGTCTATTGTTCTAAGGACATGTCTGAACATATGGGATGTCCGTTTCTGGAAGAACTCTACAACTGAAATGAGATATGAAAGGCAAGATGTGTTAACTATGGTTGTGAAGAAGCAGATCATATCTAATGGATCCAGATTTTGCCAGGACTCATCTGTAAGTCTTGCCTTTGCATTTTGCTGCAGACAACAATAATAACAAGCTCCTTTTCATGCCCCTTGATTTGGAGAGTTTCTTAAATCCTTTTGAGGGAAAATTGTTCTCTAAACTCTTCTCAAAAACTCTTAACTGAATTCTGTTGTTTTTTTTTCAGAACAACTATGATTCTTAATGGTGCAGAATAGGGGCTTTATTATGTTGCTTTTATGTAGGGGTATCTATCACTGAAATCTGGAGGATGCTTCTGTAAGAAAAGTCTTCAGGAACCTGCCTAAAGAGTTGCATGTTTTAGGGTTAAAAATGGCATATATTAATAGGGAAATTCAATTTGTTTTTTTTTCTCCATCTCCTAACATGTGAAGAAAACAACATGGCCTGAACCTAAGTACAGTATTTGTGCTGGCCAACAACCGGGTATTGCGCCACACACAAAATTCCCATTGAGGTCAATGGAAGTGTCCTGAGCAGCGCAGCTCTTGGCCTGAATCCAGGTTTGTGTGCCTGTATATGTGTGTGTTTTTGTGTGTGTGTGTATGTGTGTGTTGAGTAATAATTTTCCACACCAGAAAAGAAAATAATAAAACTTCGTTGTCATGCTATCTTACAAGGAAGCTAGTTTCACCCACACAGAGTTGAAAGCACATACCACTCTGTTACAGCACATAAACACTGTTATCACGCTAGTTGCAGAAAGAGCACTGTCACTGGGACATTTTATAGGCATGGGCTTTTATACTATTCAGCAAGCTATTGAAAATTAAAATGTAATTAGTGTAGCAAAACAATAGTTTGCATCTTTTAATTACTGCTCCATTTTTTTGACAGAATGTTTTAATTATTGTTTTTTCTTCTGTTCTGTTTTTATTGATTTGGTGCCAGTTCAATTGTGTTACCAAGACCTCCCAGTACTCAATGAATTTACCTCAGGGGATTCTGCCTTCTTCATTGTTTTAAAATAAACCAGATCTCTAACTACCTACAAAACAAAATTAGAAGTGGAAAAAAGAGAGAAAGAAAGAGAGAAAGAAAGCAAGAAATGGGAAAAGAAAGAGAGAAGCAAGAAAGAAAGAGAGAAGGAGAAAAAGAAAAGAAAAGAAAAGAAAAGAAAAGGAAAGAAAAAGAAAGAAAAGAAAAGAAAAGAAAAAGAAAGAAAGAAAGAAAGAAAGAAAGAAAGAAAGAAAGAAAGAAAGAAAGAAAGAAAGAAAGAAAGAAAGAAAGAAAGAAAGAAAGAAAGAAAGAAAGAAAGAAAGAAAGAAAGAAAGAAAGAAAGAAAGAAAGAAAGAAAGAAAGAAAGAAAGAAAGAAAGAAAGAAAGAAAGAAAGAAAGAAAGAAAGAAAGAAAGAAAGAAAGAAAGAAAGAAAGAAAGAAAGAAAGAAAGAAAGAAAGAAAGAAAGAAAGAAAGAAAGAAAGAAAGAAGAAAGAAAGAAAGAGAAAGAAAAGGAAAAGGAAGAAGAAAAGGTCAGGAGGAAGGAACTCATGAGAAAAAAGAAAGATGTGAAAAGGAAAAGGAAAACAAAAAGAAATAAATTTCTAATGTACTGCATGCCTCATTTTTTAATCATATATGGGTTAGTATATCACTATTATTCAGTTATAGTATCAGATTCATTTTAAATTAGTTTGCAGAAAATGTTGTGATTTTTTGAAAAGTAGTAGCAAAAGTCACTCATAAATGAATAATATTGATAAAATTTTAATGTTAAAATCATAATAGAAAAAAATGAAAAAAAAACCCACTTTGATAAGTTTTCAGTACAGTCCCTTGGGGAGAATAATATGTGTCCT
Source organism: Crypturellus undulatus (assembly GCA_013389825.1). Classification (NCBI taxonomy): domain Eukaryota; kingdom Metazoa; phylum Chordata; class Aves; order Tinamiformes; family Tinamidae; genus Crypturellus; species Crypturellus undulatus. The sequence continues at coordinate 924,599 of VWPW01000756.1, forward strand.
GAGAGGCTAGGTTATGGTAGTACTGTCATTCTCCGTGGGTGTGCATGCACTCAATTTACTACAGCTTTTCAGCTGTCAAAAAAGTGCAAAGTAAGTGGGAAATGACACAGAGCACTGTTTTAGAACACTTTCATCTCTATATGGTCTGTTTTCGTTAGTGATCAAGAGAGAGGAAAGTAGTGGTTAGGCACTATCTGTACTACAAAGCAAGCGCTGTGAAGTCTATACAGCACATGGTCTCTTGAATGACTGTGTACCTCTAAGCAGAAACAAACACACAAAGCACTATATTTACTTGAGGGACTTTAATATCTCCTTTGCAACCATCTTTGCACATAAAATGAAGCCAACCATTCCAATTTCTAATGAGCTTTATCCCAAAGTCTTTTCACTTAAGGGGTTGGTTGTCAGGTATTTTGTCTTAATTTTTACAGGTTTTACAGGTTTGTAATATGTAAAAAAATATTACTTAGTTATTACATATCTGAGCCTTTATGAAGTTATTTACTTAATATATTTGCATTATTTATATAAATTATTTATTTACTATACACCTATTTGTTTATTTAATGGAGTCAAACAAGAGATAAAAGCCAAAGAAGGTCAATACTGTATTTTCAATCACATGAATTCTCAGGACACAGGTTATGGGATTTTCACAGCAGAAAAATATGGGTTTACTACTCTGATGCTGAGGACTGAGAGGTGGTGGGCATAACTCCAAATGTAGAAAACCAGTGGAGAATCTGATGGAACTGAGTAGGTTAACAGTGTGCATCTCCTGAAGAATTGGAGCTTTAAGCTTCTCTCCTTTGCTGAAACATCTGGCTTCTCTTCTTCAGGTAGAGTGGCCCCAATTGTCTCTCTCCAAGTAAGCAAAGATGGTCCATTTTGCAAAAGCCACTCTTAGGTTTGGATGCTTACAATAAATGCAAGCCTCAATTTCCAGAAGGTAATCATTGTCAAGCAACACATTTCTTCATGCTGAATTTTTCCTTCTGGCCTTTCCCCACAGATGCTTCAGAAGAAATGGGCCACAGAATTAAGTCCTGCAGCTGAAAAACCACTAGGCCAGGCTATGTCATGTAGCAGTAAATGTTTGCAATCTCTTTAAGAAAATATGAGGGTTAAATGGAACTTACTTCACTGAGAAGATGCATCTTGAACTTTAGCATTATTTGTCTTATTAGACATATTTATTGAAAGTCACTGTGAATTACATGCTAGCTCTAAAGTATGTGTCTTGGCTGTTTCCTGCTGATTTCCTAGTTGTGTGCTCTCCAAGAGAGAGCAATGGGAATTTATTAATATCCATTGCTCAGCCCTGAAGACATATTCACACTTCCTTGTCTTTTGTGTGCATAAAATATGGAGGTATAAACTCAGAGGATGCTTCTCCATATGTGTGGAGTGAATTTCTTTATGTAGAATTCATCACACCTAGCTCAAGACATCTATAACATAGAAGCCTACACCTGAACTCAGGCTTTCTTTATAGTCAATGGAAAGAAGTACTCACAGGACATGATTCATCTGACCTGTTTTAGATGTCTATGTAAGGACAAGATTAACCACGTCCTAAAAGTATCTCTGCTTCAATGGCTGAGGAGAACTCACTGCACTATAAACGTCTCTGGTTGGATACAGAGAATTCTACTCAAAATGCGATGGCTGGTTATCCTGAGCAGTCCCATGGGACCATCTGCCTTTGCTCTTGGGCACCAGTGGGCACCCATCCCACAAGGTGAAATTCAAAAGCTGTAGATGAAGATATTAATAGCATCAGCACTGTTCTCTCGATTTCTGTTCTTGCATGGTGCCTGGCATCTACCTTCCTAGGGGTAGAGATACAAATGCTGTTGGTGTGGGGCTCTGAACTTAAAGGAAGGGACAGGTGGAACCTTCAGCTGCCAGGAGGACCTTGGAGGTTGGTCCGTTTTGCGTGTACAACCTTAGATCCATGCAATCACCTCTTCACAGGCCACAGCATTTCATTGGCAAGCCTATTTCCATTTGCTCTCCCAATGCACAGCTCTACTACCTTTAGGGATTGGCATGCTGTGTATGCCATGCTTCGTTGCAAAGTTCTTGTGTTTTGTCTTCCTTGCTTCAGTCCACTGGGACTCTACGGACCACAACTTATACTATCATATTATAAGCTACCTCTGAGAGTATGAAGATATTTGTGTGTGTATATATACATATATATATAAATATATATATATATATAGTCCCTGCTCCAAAGCATTTATGTGCTAAGAAACCCAATGGGGCCAATAGAAACCACATCATGCCATTGTTTCAATATTAGTTTTCAAGTGTAAGGTAAATAAATCTGGCGTGAGGGAGAAAACAACAAGGAAATATGATTACAAATAATCAGTTAGACTTCATTTTTTTATACCAGACTAATTCCTGTGCAGCCTACCAAAAGCAAGTGCCACTAATATCAAATCTCACATGATTTAATATTATGCTTATTTTTCATATCATTAGTAAGAGAGCCCAAGTGGCTCCTTCCAACAAAGTGGGTGTTTCTGTCTGGAGGCTTGATCAGCCAGCTCAGTTCAGCTCTGATGTTTATTTACATGCACTCTGTTGGGAAATTGTTACTCTGTGAACAGAGATACTGAAGAAACTGTGGGAATTAATCTGCCCAATACGACCTTTATGATCTACACTAAACATGCATTCTGTTCGAGAGGGACAGACCCCTGTGCTGGGACAAAACATGATGCAGACTGGAGGTCTTGCACAAGTGGCAAGCCTGAGCTTACATTTCTAGTGATGATTTCACAAATGTTTGCTTATTGTTTTGTTTTCTGGAGATCTGTTTGCTAATCCATGACCCAACATACCATGAAAACCAACAAGACGAGTGATAGTGACTGAGCCCTTCTGGGAGAAACGGAAGCAGCGGTGTAGGTACTTCTCCATCCTCAAAAGCAGCAATGAGGTCATTTTTTCCTCTCAAAAGGAGTAGTCTAGCAGTTCTCCTTCACTTGCCAGCAGCTGGTAAGACCCTACTTGCATAGAAAAGATAGACTACTGCATTTTCTTTCTTCTTCTCTCCTGTGCAGAGTTCGCAATGAAGGTTTGGTTGGCATAATCTCAGGACAGTAAAACTTGGCGTAAGTATCCTCTGGAGACAGCAGAAACTAGTTACAGCTCTGGAATGATTGTTTCAAACTATCTCCTGAATCAGGAAAGTGTTTCTACATCCAGAATGGGCTGTTCACATTTCCAGAGTATTTTACTGAGCAGTAAAAGGTAGAAAAACATTCAAAAACAAGCCTGAGTCTGATGTAATCAGATGATTCCAAAGCTGGAGTCCTGAATGAAAGCATCTTGCTTAAGTTCAGCCCTAGTTTCCTGTGTACATGAAACCAGTCACATCCTTGCTATATTCCTATAAAACTCACAGATCTTCTTGCATGTACCTATGAAGCCTCTTGCATTTTTTCCATCACCTCCACTTATTCCCGTGCCTCAAGTCCTTCATATTTTCTGCAGAATGTGTGCCTGCTGTTTGGAAATACTGGAATAAACTTATAAGGAGTATGTACAATATTTCTTGTCATGCATGCTTTCTTCTTCTTTATGTTTATGAAGGCCAGACCAGGATTAAAAGATTTAGCTTCACATTCCTAAAAGTCATGCAATGCTTTCTACATGAATTAGGTGGTAACACATCTTTGGGTTTGAGATAGCTCCCGTCATTGACACACATAGGGCCAGAGTCAGTGGGATACTCAGTGTCCAAACAAGATACTTGGGCACTCAGCAGAAGGCAAGAGGGCGTGGCTGCAGCAACCCGGGTGTTTACTGAACAGGGAGCACCAGAGAGCTGCCCTCTAGGAAATGCCTGGCAAAGGGTCAGTCTGCAATTCTGCACAAGATGGACTCCAATCTGCCACAGAAGTTTGCAAAATCGTCTGCAAATCCCTGAGCTCCTAAAAATCTTCAAGAAGCCTCTCCCAGATGCCTCTCTTAAGGTTCCACAGAAAATATGACAGACAGCAAGAAAATGGCCATAATCACCTTTTGCACCACCTTTTTATCAGGGGATGTTCAAGGGATCCTTGCAAGGATGCAGCCAGCAGCCGAGTTCAGCTTCTTATTTTTTCTTCTTCTTTTTTTTTTTTTTTATGTATCTGCATGTGGCAGTCGTTTAAAACTTTGATTGAAACAATCAGCTTGTCCAGGGCCAGGCTGTGATCCTCTGCCTCCACAAACAGCCCCAGCACTTCAAAGGCACGGCTGACATGAGTCAATCGCTTGTGGGCCCAAAATCTTAAAGAGCTAGTCCTCCCTTTTTCTTTTTTTTTTTCTCTTTTTTTTTTTTTTGCTTTCTTCTCTTTTCTTTTTCCTTCTCTCACATGGCGAGGCAGAAGCTGAGGAGCGAACTGCGCGCTGAGCCAGGTGACACCACAGCTCGCCCCCATCGCTCTGGTGATGCTGCTTGGTGTCTGCCTGGGCCCAGGAGAGAGTAGGACACGCCAGCCAGGCTGCCAAGCCAACCAACCCATCAATTGCTGTCATAGTCATTGTTGTTTTCCTCTTACAAAACACTCTCAGCAAAGAGTAGCTATTTATAGGGATCTGACTCTGAAGACCAGCCCTGGCGAGACGGGAGGCTGCACAACCCGCTCGCATCTTCCCTCACCGTCACTGCTCTGTGTGGAGCCTGGTCTGGCTGCCAGTCTGAGCTCTGCTGAGGGAAGCTCTCGAACAAGAAGCAAACCGGTCTTTACGTTCTGCATGCAGAGACTGGGAAGTCATGTGTACTCAAAGCACCCACGTGTGCTGGACACACACTGCTGTGGGAGTAGGGAGCAGACTGGGGAGCTGGGACTATCGAAAACAAGGCAGAAAGGAGATATGGTTTTCTTGGAGGGAAGGGAACGGAGCTATCAGAGCTGAAGGACAGGGCTGGCTCAGCAGCAAGCAAGTATTAATCGTCGGGAGTAAAGCCAGGCTGTTTCTAACACTCGGAGGAATGACATGGTGAGGCCACTTTCTGCTAGGAGCATCGGGGGCAGCCGTCGAGTGGCTGGTACAGCAGAGCCAACCAGTTTGTACAAAGGGCTGTCTCATGGTTTCTATGAAGGGATTCATCTAGACAACCTGGGAGGTGCCTTCTGGTTCCCCCTCCCATGTCTGCCATTAGCACTACGAGTGTTTTGGAGACCAACAACGTGCCTTTTCTCCCTTCTCTCTTCCTATGCAACACATTTATCACAGCAGCTCCGCGCCCTTGCGCGCTGATGCCCTTCTCCATCTGCATGTGGCCCCATGCAGAGTAGACATGTCCTGGCAGAGGGACAGTGGAGGCAGGTTGTTACTAAAAGATCTGCCGTTTGAGGTGGCATTGCACAGCCAAATCAGCACAGAACTGCTCAGATCTGCTCCTTTCCTGACATGGGCACATCTTTGCAGTTCCCCCCAAATGCCAGAGCACACGACACCAAGTTTATGCCAGTTATATGCTCGCAACTCCAGAGCAAGGCCTGCTGGTTAAACGTTGAGCTGTCAAGAAATGTGTACTACATTTGGGCTGTTTGAGTGAGTTTATACCAGCTTCGGCTTCGTGCTTTGGGCCACTGATAGCAGCCCTGAAGTCAGATTTATTAAACTGCAGCCTCTACTTGCTCTTATCGCCCCACACTTCCTTCCTTTTCAACAAAGAAAAATGTGCATTTCTGGAAGGCTCTTCTCTTTGTGCTACAAAAATGCCTGAGAAAGCAAGCTACTCTGAAGGTGCCTTCTGAAGGTGCTTCACTTTTGCTGTTATTTATGAAGAGGCCGCCTGGTAACTAGCTCAGCCTGAGACAATTAACTGTCAGACAAATAAAGCCAGGTGAGGGGAAGTCCCCCAAAAAGCTAAAGAGAGGCACTACATTGCAAGGCAATCTTTGTTGCCTTTAAAGTCTTTGCTTTTCATTATTATCTGACTCTTGGTTTACCATTGAAATTAGGATCAAAACCAAATGCATTAACATGCACTGCCCTTCTGACATGGAAAGGGGTTTTCTTCAATTTAAATGGACTTGGACTAATTTTTAGTCTTGTATGATTGGCTGGATTTGTAAAAATTGTTTGCCTAAGTAAGTAATGATGAAAACAGTCTTTACCAGTATTCCTTGTGGGAGCATGAATTATTCTGTTGTGAACAAAGCCACTGTTCTTTTGTATTCTGAACATCTTCCATATTCAGCATCACGAACACAATTTATGAGTACAGGTTGTACTTCCCAATTTCTTTTTTGTTTGTTTGTTTGTTTGTGTTTTTTTTGTGAGCACACTGTAGAAATCAACTGTAATTAGGATGATAGAAATTGGCAGCAGCCTCAACTCTTGCTTGCATCCATTTCCAATAACTTGCAGCTTGCCAAGATCTGTGTTTGAAACACAGATCTGAAAGCAGGGTATCTGAAAGCACTCAAAATGCCTCCTTTGCCATCTACTCCGTGAGTTTCTACTTGTTTTCTTCTTAGTGCAAGAAGATGCTAGTATCAAGATGGCTTGTCTCCTTTTGCTGAGTTGTGGGGCAGGAATTTGGGTGGGTGAGGTCCAAAGAGACATTGTTTAGCCTTACAATTTTGAAACGTTGTCTTCCTTAGATCTTTACTTTTCCCTTCATGTGTTTCCATTCACACCTGAATCATTCATTATATTGGCAAGCTGGGAAGATCCCACTCTTCTTCAAGGTAACCACACATTTCTGAAGTAAATTATAGGTTGGGAGATTATAGAAATTTGTTGTCTAGGCACACACCCTGGCTCCTTTCCTTTTCCAAAGCATGTAATAATGATTTTTTTTTCCCCATAGTCAATGTATGCCTAATGTGGGAACAGTTGTTTTCTTTGTTTTGATGGAACATTAAAGCCGCCTGTGTAATAAGGGAGGAAGTCTAAGAAGTAGCATTTTACTTTTAAATGCAGCTTTAAAAATAAGTGGTAAGTCAAGTGCTCATGTTGCATTGCTATAATTGCCTTTGTGATCTCTGCTGGACTGCCAATTTATTTAGACATGGATTAAGCACAGGCCAAAAGCCCAAGAGACCCTTTTGAATTTTGGGTGTGAAAGGCCACACTGAGGCTCCCCTCTGCTTTCTCACCCAGTGATGTTTTCAAGCCAATTTCTGAGCCTCCTCTAGGAAAGAGCAAGGTAGCCTTTGCCATGTTATATTGGCCTTAAGCAATAGCAAGTGTAGGTGACCAGCTGATATTTTGGCAGTGGAGCCATGAAATTATTCAGCCTCTTCCTTCCTTGTGGAACCCACTCTTCTCAAACACACCATTCTTGTAGGATTAGAGGATGGAAACATAATGCCACATTCACAGTTATCCTTCTCTTGTATTCTCCAGACTTCAGTATCCCATGCTGGCAGAGGTGGAAAGCATCCAACCCACTAATTTAAGTACAACACAGCACAAAATACCAAGCAGCCCTTACAGATGCATCTATGGAAGTTGATGAGCAGTAGGGTTGCCAGACAGTGAGAAATACGGGTGCAGTGTCAGGAATACTTAATCTTGAGCAAACATTCCGTGTTGGCAACTGAGTTTTTATCTCCATCTTGTGTAAGCAACACAGAAAGAATTATATGCCTGTTCTCTCAGGCCTGTTTGTCAGAAATGAACTCAGACAAGAATATTGCATAAGGGATGAAGGCAAGGGCAAGGTAAGAGAGAAGTGAAACATCAGGGTAAGGAGATCTCTCAGCACAGAATGTTTCTGAAGAAAATTTTAGTTTCATTTTGTTTTTCACAGAGGAATAACAAAAAAAATGAGGAAAAAGAAAATGGAAAAAGAAAACACCATAATCAGACCTAGAAAAAAGCAGTTTTGCATTTTTTTTCCTGATCAAGTTTATTGTGCAAATAAAAACTTTTAGGTTCAGTTTTAATGGGGGAAAATGCATTGGTTTTGGAAGAAAAAATGTTTATCGAGCAACAAATTTTAAAGACATCATGTGTTTTGTTGGAAGAACGTGGTGGGAAGCAGCAAATGTGCTGAGATTAAAAGAGAAGCAGATGAAACAGGAAGAGATAAAATAAGTCTGTGATCAGGACATCCAAGAAAAAAGACACTGCTATGCCATGAGGCTGGTGCTGAAAATCAAGTATTAGAGTCACATCCGCTGCATTTAAGTTTCTGGAAACACCAAATGGTGATACCTGGGAACAGGCAAACTCTGAGCAGCTGGCAGCAAATGCTTTCTTTGCTAGCTAATCAGTTCCAAGCCTTTGTTACAACAAAATTAAATGTGATGTTGGAAACGTAGAGGTAAAAGAGAATATGGCACACTTCAGCTCTTTACTTCAGCAAATAATTCTTTCAAATCGTTCATTCCAGCAAATGGACCATTCAAATATTTCCTTCAGAGCATCCATAATGACCTAGTTGTATTTGCTACTTGCTATGTAGTAAACGTGTTTATTAGGTTAAGAGAGGGAAATAAAGGTTATTGAAGTTTGTTGTAACCAGGAATGAAAATTGCAGTTCTTTTCTTTCACTCTCTACAGTGATAAATTCCAGAAAATACATGTGTTTGAGCCATCCACAGATGCATGTTTTCTTTCTATAACCAGCTGTAGCTAATTGCAGCAGTGCCGCCTCTACTGCTGCACATGAAAAAGAAACCTGTAATTTATTGCAACAGACCATACTATTTCTGCTGTACATCTTGCCCATTCTGTCATTCCAGTGAACTGATTTCTTGTGGTAAATTGGCAGTTCAGAAGTGGAAAACAACCTTGCTCAGAAGAAAGCTTTCAAAAACCCCTCCATATGTTGTATCCAGATATTGATAAAAGAACAAACAGAAAACATATTGTTTATCTGTAGGGCCATGATTTCCCCATCAGCCAAAGAAAATCTGAGTCAAATTCATGCCTCATGTACCTTTACTGTAGCCAACAGAACTATTGTGCTTAAGATAATGCCCTGTTCATTTCATTATTGCTTGAATAACAACTTGGTTCCTTGGAAAATACATACAGGTGAGGTGGTGCAAACTGGTGTCAAAATCGGTGGCGCTGTGCCAGTTTATGCCAACAGAGATCTAGCTCTAGTCACTTCCTCAGGGTATTTATGATCATAGTGTAACTCCAGGTAGATCTACTGGCTATAAAATTCAATCTTGTGTCTAACAGCAGTGAGGCAAGAGAACGCGAAAGGTGAGCTGCTTCTAAAGGGTCATGCCAAGGGCATGAAAAAGGTCTTTTAATTGTTCTCGGGGGAATGAAACTGTAATGAAAGGGAGAAAAATGTTAATACATGAGTGCATTGCTGGGATTAGGAGTTAAGTATAATTTTGCTTAAACTCTAGTGCTAGTGCAAAGACCTCCTTTCCCCTTTCTCTGTTATCGACAGCATCAAAGTCAAGCTGTTAATGTTCATGTAACTACGTGTGGAGCTATGTTGTGAGCTGAATCGAGGAACTGCTCCAGGTTAAAAATAACCCAGAAAAATAAACTACTTAATAAACTTATGGTATGCACACTTAATAGCAGAGGTTAGCATTTGCAAAATGCTGGGAGAGCCTCATATGACTGACGTTATGTAAATGTAAAGCACTTATTAATTCTCAGCTATTATTATGAAGTGTTGCTAATTATTATGGAGGGTTCAGCCTCTTCTTTGCATCCAGGCACACATCAAAAGGACTTTACACACAGGCCACACAGCCAGGTGGTTGGCTCTGCCTCCTTCACCTACTAGTGTCTGCTCAGCCCAGACTTCCCTATGGCCCAGCCACAAGTGCTTTCTCTGGCTTAGCAGCTGTAGAGGCTGAAGCCTCAAGTGTTAATTGCCCTATTACATTAATGTGAAACTAGAGGGATGGCGTGGAAAATCACTGCCATTGTCTTTTCATTTACCCTAATTGACCAAGTAACAGTAAAAGAGAGGCCTGGAGAAAACCTCTTCTAATATATTGGCTCTAATTAGGTGTTTTAACACAGGAATTTAAAAATTTCTTTACATCCCCTTAGTAAAGTAGCCTTAAATGCACCACTAAGAAATAGAAATGTTTTGTACCAGTTAGTTTCTGAAATACACTGATCACAATTTATGTAGTAAACTGACCCTGGAGGAGACCTAGCCCTCCTGGTCCTGAACCAGGAGGGTGTTTTTCCTTCACACACTATACTAAAGAGCAAAGGAAAACCAGATTTTTTTTTTTCTGGGACCACAAACTCTGAAGGGCTGGGAACTACATCTGGGCCTCATGTAGTGTAACTCTAGCCCAGCAGGTTACACTGCTCTGTAAAATAACCAAGGATTGCTTTGCTGGTGACAGGTATGCTCTTCCTTAGAATATGGACCATCAGTGAACAGATTGGCATTTAAGCAAAGAATCACAAGGAATGTTAAATGCGACTTCATTTTTCCACTGGGCCCTCTGTCTTTATACTCTTTTTGATGTATTACCTTAGGGACCAAAGTCTGTAAGTCTGCTGAGGCAAGACAACCTTAGCTTGATGAGAAACATTTTTTCTTTGCTATGATCCATACTGTCCCCATTTTCTACCCACATAGCTTTGTGAAGAAAAGGTGGGGAGGAAAGACCACACTTTCCCCATACCAAGCAGCTTAGCTGTGCAGGTCTAGCAGAAAAAGAAGTTATGTATACATTTGAAAGTTACTTGTCTCATGGAGCAACACGAAAGTAAAGACTTAAATGAGATTTTCAGAGGTACAGCTGCGTCCCTTGGTGCTGATTCCTAGACACAGCTGCCTGGGCTTTTGGGCTGGGAATGACACTTGCAGACAGGATGTGCTGTTGGGCCTGGAGACCTCAGTTTCAAGGAGGCCTTAGACACACGCAAGTTATTTCCTCTTAAAATGCGACAGCTCTGTAAATAAAAACCACTAATGTAACTCTTTGAGTAGAGGATCAAAGTAGCATAGAAGCAAAGAGATTTGATACTGGCAGTAACCGAGTTGGATGTTGTTCCAGCCACAAATTTTGAGCTGTTGCCAATGTCTTTTATGCACTGGTACATGTTCCTGTCTTTGCATGACACAAATATGCAGTTCCGCTATGCAACTCCTGCTCTCCTAAGAAAATGTGAAGAGGATTATATAAGGGCTATGTTTACAGTCTATATAGTGAGGCTGTTTGCTTATGGCACGCTAGGCTTTTGAAGTAGCCGCTTCAACAGTTGCAATTACAGCTTTTTCTTTGTACTAACATACTGCACATTTCGCTACCTAAGAGAATTTTTTTTGAGGGATGGTTGTAGTGGGAAAGGTTAGATTGAAAGCTGCTGATTTAACTAATATGGAATGGGCTATAGTAGATTCTCTGGCTATGTCAGCTAAGAGCAGGTCTTGGCTGGCTTTCAACTGAAGGCCTAGCAAGCAGGCTGTAGCTACACGAGTATGCTCTTTAGCATCCTGTCTAGCACAGGAAGTCCCCACGCCTTCCTCCTCAACCACCTGTTTGTTTCTGTCCCTGGGCTGCTCTTTGCTGTGTCCTCGGTGCCAGCTGGCACTGAAAGTGCCAATGCAACTTTCCGTGTGCTCATGCTGTAGCGGGAATCATAGTAATGACTGTGCAGTGATTAAAAAATGAAATCGTCAATACCTTGTGTTCTCAGGACTGTATTCAGGCCAAACTGAAGACCTCTCTGGATACAGGGACAGTGAACAAGATGACATTGTAGTTTGGGTTCACATTCTCACTGATGACAGCTAGATGGAACAGAGAGAAGCAGGAACAATAATACATTTAAAGATGCTGAACCTCTACTTAACCACAAAGCTAATGCTTTGCATTTGAGCTCATCCTGGCTTAAAACCCATCAATATGACTAGGAAGCACACAGGTTTCTAAGGTAGCCACTCTCTCAAATTTCATTTCCATATTTCTTTTAATATTGATTCATATATACAACTCCGGATGCTCAGTGCACTTACAGAATAAAAAAAGAAATCTTGTGGGATGAAGCAAAAGTTCCCCAAAAAAGGGTTAGCTCGGACATGGACACCTTCATAGGATGTGCCATGACTAGCCATGGGAGGGTAGCACATCCAGAAATGCCTGACTGAACAAGCAATATAGGTAAAATCAACCCTGTAATAATGAAGGTACTGCAGGTCAATTATCTCTATGCTCCAGTTTGTCTTCAAATGTATATGTCAACAGTAGAAACCATTTATATGTATGCAGGCTAAATTTTTGTCTTGAATTAGAGTACACTCACAGCCTGAGACCCTATCACTTCACCTTCACAGGCAGGTCCCAAGGATGAGCTGGAACGAACACAAAGAATTCTGTGACATGTGTAAGGATCCCCTTTATTCTGCAGGATATGCACACAGAGAAAGAATTTATGTATCTTTTATACTTTATGGTATTCTTTTAATAACTTGTAAAATAAGTAATTCTGTGTGAAGATAGCAAAACAATGTAGAAAGCAACTAAAAGGTTAGTGTGACCCAGAGCAAATATGGTGAAGATTATGTACGGAATAAAATATCCTATATGAGGCATACTAATACATAAAATTCATGTTTTTTTAAAGAGAGATGAAGAAAATATTTACTACATTATTAAATCAAAAGAAATATATAATTAAAAAAAATCACTAGCTTCAGAGCTACAATAAGCCTCTTTATTAGGTATTAATAATTTTATTGGGTACTGGATTGCTGGAGGAATAGGGCTTATTGAGTTGGTAATAAACCATACTGATACATCATACTCTCTCAGTCTTGCCAATGTGATATTTGCTGTGCAGGCACCAGGAATGTTACAGATCTTGGCCCTCCCTCACTAGCCCAGGCAAAATAATATCAAGGGCACTGATTTAAGAAGAAATGATATATCTTCATATGCTCATATCTTCATATGAGCAAAATGTGGCACACAATGAAGCTGACATGGTGAAAAACTGGAGAGTCATGCCTAAAAACTTCTAAATGCAATGAAGATTCTGGGGGCTATTATCTCTATTGCTGCCAGTCTCCCTATAGTTTCCCTCTGTATAGTCAGTCTAGCTGGGACAGTGATACCAGGTGAGATCAGTGTCATTTGCTCTATGAGAACAAATGAGATTTTAAATTAAGATCTGATTCTGACCAAAACTGGAGTCACAAACCAAAACCAGACTAATAATGAATCCAAACACGTGCCATGTAGTTCATTAGTGCTGATGGCTCCAGGAAAGAAAAAATGGCCTGAGAAGTGAAGTAACACCTCCAACCTTCGGGGCTCTTTCCAACCATGAAATCAGATCTGGACACATCGGTCTTCCCTGTTCTGAGATAATCTGCTCTTGGCTGTAGATGAGATTGGGGCGCATGTATTTAAATCTGTTAACAAGATGACACCAATGAGTTTTAAGTACTGTTCTTATGTTAAAGTTACTGTAACATTTTTGTAAGAGTTTTCACCTATGACTCAATAACTTCAAAAAAAACTTTAGCTTCCACAAATTGACCAGTATTTATGTGTAATAAACCATACTAAAGAGCAGAAGAGTTCATCAACATCAACATCTTCTGTACCGTCAAATCACTTTTATCTGTGGGAGGACTGTAACAGAAGCAGCAGCAGTGACATAAAAGAACCAAAAACCTGAGTTTCAGACTTTCCATTACAGCAGCAGTTGTGGAGGCAGGTCAAGCTAGAAAAGTTTTTCTTTGTGCTTGTTCATAGAGACATGCTTGCTTTCAAGCTGATGTATTTCAGTATCTCTTATATTAACAAATCTTTCCAGGAGTACACTCATATCTGTTTGAAGTTTGCAATAAGAACTCCTTCAGAAAGGAAGGTAGAGATACAGAATATACTCAGTAGCTGAGTTTTTATAGTAGCAGATCAAGAGAAACCTGCATATACATGCAAAATTACAGAGTAAGCAGATCTGACTGACAAAACAGTAAGAAAGCAATCACCTGCCTCCTGTGCTGTTACTGAAAGGTGTGTTTTGATGAGGGCAACCAAGAGAAATAAAAATTATAGACTGGAAATGTACATATTTCCTTCTGTTTGTTGTGGTATGCTAAGGAGTCTTCTATTAGTTCATCTCTGGTAGAAATGTTACACGTTTTAGAAGCATTTTGTCTTGGAGTCACCACTTGCTTACCTGTATTTCTAAAGAATTATCAACTTTGCATCTGTTATTTTTACACAAGGTTTTCTTGTTTTGTTTTTTCTTCAGAAATTTGAAACTGATTTGACAGCCTTGGTTGGAGATAAAAATAATACAATTAAATGTATCCAACAAATGTATCCACTACCTATGATAGGAGGTTTGCATAATAAGATTTTTATCTTAAAACATGGATTGTCAGCAATCTTGAATCAATAAGATACCATATTGTTCTACAAAGTGTACCAGCTCCCTGATGAGACCACCTTATTATTACTAATATTTGTTTGACCCAGATGGACTTTTGCTGAATATTCAATTCATGTATAGGTAGAAGTAAACATCTTAGGCAACTAGTCACTGTACCAGGTTACAAAACCAAACATGAATGTATATGAATATGTGTTCTATAAGTAACCAAACCACTGCTTTAATTATATGACAATCACTGTGGCAAACCATACACAATTGTTCAAACCACTGCATATGTTTTTCCATAAAAACAAATACAAAGGAAAATATATTTTATGACACTGCCTTTCACAATATTATGTTATGCTGCATAAGCACTTGTTTGATGGCTAGGTCATAAATGTAACATATCATCTTTGGTCATTCTTAGCCATTAATCATATTAATTATTCAGACACACAAGGTACTATTAATGTTTTAAAAACAAATTAAACAGCTAGACCAAAGGTAGGTTTATTTTGCAAAATCACAAGAAGTAATTTCACTTTTGAATTCTGGAATTCATTACAATTGTTCTTTAATCTGCAAACTCACAGAACAGGAACCGATTTTGAGAAATGGTTATCTTTTAAAATTTGTGTGCTAGGGAAAAGGCAGATGAGTTACTACTTCTGCAGCCTGCAATCCTAGTGAAGAGAGACCTGGCCTGTCTCAACTCCCTCGCTCAGGTGCTCAGCCCCCCGGTATCTTCAGAGAAGAGAAAGGCCTCCAAAGGGCAAATGTGGGGACTCTGAGTAAGGCACCTTCACTCTGTTGAATGTTATCCATCTTACCTGTTTTACCTACTTTAGGATGAGAGGAACAGTGCTATAAACTTGCCTCTCCATTGACTGCTAAGGAAGCCTGGACAAGTAGTTCCATTGTAGAAGACCATGTTGTGGACATCTAGACAAGGTCTGAAAAAGCCCCCTTTTTTTAGAGATTCTCAGACATTATGGTAAGATGTCTATACACTGGCATCACTTGCACTGGGTTTACCTTGTCTCAGGTAAAACAAGAGGTACAGGCGACCTTTTGCTTGCTCTGCTATATAATGCAGGGTGTGAAAAGAAACAAGAGAGTCTGCTGTTTTACCATTCTCATGTTTTCTTTCTGACATTGCGACTCTAATGGTATGACTTAGTTCCTTACTAGGATGCTACATAACAAAAAATATTTGGTAATAATTACACAAAACTGTAAATGTTACTGGAGCTTTCATATTTCCTGCTACTAGATGCGTGCAACTGATTTGACTCATGCCACAGTATAGAGGTGGAGACAGCTTCAAGTAATACCTGTCTTCCTCACAGTCTTCCTCACATATTTAAGACCAAAACCATGTATCATAATTTTATCATAAATAAAATTTACTGGTAGATTCAGCCACACCACAAATGACTACTTAGTCTCAAGTAAACTATAGAATTTGACTCAATAATTCCTGCAGTGGAGTGAATTAGTTCTCATTTACCAGAAATTCTTTTCCTTCTCCTCATTATCTGGCTGATCATGCCACGTTAGAAAGAACAAGAGAAAAGTTACGTAGTTCTTTTGCTACGTGTTGACAAGTGAAAAGTTTCAGAGGTTCTCCCCAGCCATGGTTCATATTTAAGCATCCACAAAACTTCTTTGTTGGGGATCATAAACATATCCTTGATAAACAGGAACGAATAAACAAAATGAGTCACATATAATTGGAAACAAAGGTTATGATCCTCTATTAAAGCTGATTTGAATCTGTAAATCCTTTGCTTTTTGCATAGGTTTTTAAAGCCTTCCTACTGATTTCATCATTTAAAAAAACAGTGCTATTAAGTAGTGTGCAATGTCCATTCCTAACATTGACATTCATGACATTCCAGTGTCCACTTCATTCCTAAATGTCCACTTAGGTAACATATGTAAATTATTTTCTCTGTATAATGACTGAAAGCAATGCAGAGCGACCACCCTTCTTGGATTTGAAAGATGAGGCTTGGCTGTGAGCACTCTGACTCCCTTCAGGAGATATTAGGAGACCTAGAGTTTCTTATTACTATTTTTAAAACCTCTTAAAAATAAATAAAAAAGAAAGAACAAACAATAAAGCACATTTTACACTGGATTTTCAGAGTATTTTTTCTTGGTGATCCTTCTCCTTTGTGATTCAGCAGATCAGCTGCATCAGTTCCAATATAGCTGAAATATCTGCAAATAATAGGTCTATTACTGTTACTAGCTATCCACTATTTTTCCTACCAATAACTCTGAATATAACTCTGAATGTCCCCCAAAGAGTAGAGACTAGTAAAGCACTCAAAGGCCAATTTAGATAGAGTCATGGACAAACGAAGTATGAGAACACAATGAGATATTGCTGGTGTAGGATGGTTTTGCTGAAGGCACAAGTACAAACTGTTTCCTAAAGTTTCCCCTCAGAAATATCAATAAATAGTTTAAAGTGTTATTTTGATGGAGAACCTCCTTCAGGGTGGACCAACCAGAAACGACCGACACATGCTACATGGAACTACACTAAAGACTTTCTCACAAGCTTGTGCTTGCTGATGGAAGTGGGAAGACCCTCACAATAGCTTCTTCACTCTGGTGTTGTTTTTGTTTGTGTGTTTGTTTGCTTTTTTCAACGTGGAATAGACCAGGGGCAATTATGGCAAGTAATAATCAAAATAACTGAGGTCAAGAAAGATGCGAGTAAACATTAGCTGACCAGAGGACAGCAATTTTGCTATATAACTACTTTGAGGTTTTAGAATTTGTTTTTGTTCTGTGTTGAAATGAAACCAGAAATGTTCCACTGGTTGTATGTACTGGCAGGATGAATGTGTCATTTTAATCACTGGGTGGTAAAGGGACTGGGCAAGTATGTGGAAGATCCAGGTTCAGCTTCCTGCTTTACCTTAGTAGTGATTTTCCACAGCATGGATCTGAATCTATTTCTCCCACTCACTCACTCAGCATCATAGCCAGACAGGTCTGGAGTTTTTCATCAAAGTGGGTCTTTTCTTCCTCACTAAAAAATTGGATAGTTCAGTGAAAATGTTCTGAGGTGCTCCGAGGAAGCTTTCGTATAACCTTTGGGGTTCCCCTGCCTTTATAGCCTGCAAGGTAAATGATATTCTCAAAATACTGCAAACCAGGACAATACAGAGTGTCAAAGACACCTTACCGTCCTAGCAGCTTTGCTAAACACATTTCAGTTGCAGAGTGTGTTTTCTGTAGAGGGTTTTCTAAATGTCATCAGAGTATGATTGTGTGCATGTGTCAGGAGTTCCTGCAGATACAGGACACTGCTCTGGAGAAACTGGAGAGCGTCCAGTGCGGATACCAAGAGAGGTAGGAGCACATGACCTACAAGGAGAAGCTGAGGGATCTGGGCTTGTTCACTCTGGAGAAGCAGAGTCAGATGAGCAACCCAATAGCAACCTGCGACTGACTGAAGGGTACTTACAATGGAGTCAAACTCTTCCTGGAAACATCATATACAAATAAGGGACAATGGCCCTTAGTTGCAGGTTTGGTGATCTGGTGAGACTGGACATTAGAAAAAAAAATATTTTCAGTAGGAAAATACTGAAAGTATTTTGGAACTACACTACCTACTCAAGTAGGTTACCAGAGAGCCTGTGGAAGCTTCATGATGTATGTGAGACTCAAGTAGAAAAAAACAACATGGGCAACCTAATCCTGTGTAGGAGGTCGTCTTTCTTCAAGACTGCCTGAACTAGATGATCTCTAGATGTCCCTTCCAACCAACACTACTAGGATTCTGGTAAAATGACAATGGAAATGCCCATTATGGTAAAGCCTAGAGAAAAATCAGTTGTGAAGAGAATGCAAAAGAAGTTTTGAAGCAGCTGAACATCATCTGAGCATGGTGATAGTACCTTGAATCATCACCCTCAACTTGACTATTGACAAAAAATGAAGAAGATGAGGCATTTCAGCGGAGAGAAAGCTGTTTTAACTGCCCTTTTGGGATGCCCTATGCTATGTATGTAGAGATCCTTCAGTGTTATTGAAATGTATTTCTTGTTTTTCACTAAAAGTTAAAAAAACTCCAGTCCACTCTCTTCAGAGGGCATGGCTTGGAGGACAGACATAAGCCTTTTGCTGCTCTGTCTGAGGCTAGTTCTGATGTGGACAGTTCATTCTGCATCATGAATGATCTCTGTTACTCAAAGTGCAGAATATTGCAAGTCTCACATGATGTCATCTTAGATGGATAAACAATATAAAACCAAGACAGATTATGACTAATGACACCTTCATCTACTTAAGGCAGTAGAAGATGCTTGGTAAGAAACTCTAAGCTGGTTTGGATATTGAGATGTGCAGTCAGCTTTAGCAGCATCTCTATTATTGCACAAGAAAGTGTTTGGGGCCTCCTAAGTCTGACTGCTGATGGCATCCCCTCTACATAGTGGGATGAGACCAATGCAGTACTTTCTTTTCCTACTGCCAATCCCATATAGCATATATTTAAATTCCAGGAATTAAGATCAAAGAAAACAATCCCCCCAATGAAGTAAACTGAGATGGAATAGACATCTAACTGCCTCACATGAGGACACTAATCCACAGAAGAGCCTGGATGTCCTCCAATGCACACCATTCCAACTCCAGCAGCAATGTAATGTCAGCAGAGCAGTAGCTGATGACACCACCGAGCCCTTATGAAGTGCCATGCTGAGAAGGGATCTTGTCACACTCTGGTATCTCACAGAAGGACCTCTCTGACCACCAGGTGACCTTTTTGCCCTTGCTTGGAGTTTCTGCCATAGGATTAAGATTGAGCCATCCTGACATCAAGCCTAGTTAAATCTGGGTATGCAGGAAGGTGTCTAGATGATATAGAGATACTTTCAGCAGTCTAGGAAATCACTCCAGATTATTGCCTCAGATCAGTCAAGATCAACCAAAAGTCCCATTCCTCCAGCAGAGCTGGTGAATGTAGAGTATCCAAGCAGCATTGGTAATCCCGGCAGTCTGTTGCTCTGAACCATTGAATCGCCTCCTGCTTGTGAATCTATATACCCACTGTCTTGAATAACTTCACCTATGTCTAGCAATTCATCTATATCATTAGCCTTGCTATTTATTTATTTATTTGCTATGTAAATGAATGGTCTCATTGTGCCAGGGCTGCTGTGTGGTGGGTTGGTCCCTAGGGGGTTAGGTGAATTGCCATCTGAGGATTTCTTCTGAGTTTCTGCGTACTGAGAGTAGACGTCATGAGAAATAAAACCACAAGGCTACCATTCGTGTTATTGTAGTTTGAAATGGGTTGCGACTGTGGCAAGTATCTGTGACTTTCTGTAAGAATTAACCACATCTGATAAAGATGACAATCAGTATGGTGTTAGAAGGTTAATTGAAGTAGGATGATGAGTGTGAGTCATGCTGCAAGGGAAAACAGCTTATACCCATTTATTTTGTTTTGTGATTTGGTGCATTGGCTTTTCAAAAGATATCATTCCAAGATAGCATACAACTTGAGAAATGACTAGGTACATTCTGCATGCAGCTGAGTGCTCTGCAGCTGTTGGTGATAGAAGTCATTTATTGAGGGAACACAGAACTTTCCTGGATTTGGTTATAAATCTGCACCAGCAGACAGTTAGAGAAGTTCTTGTCTCTTGTAACAGGAAATACAGCACAGAAACAGCCTTTTCCTTCTCCTATCTCCCAGAAGTACTAGCCCTTTAGAAACTTCTTCTCACCTGCCTTTCTGTTATTGAGAGATAAGCAGCTTCAGACTTTGGTGGCTATTTGGCAGACAGTGGCCACTTGCTCTGTTTCTTTCCTTTGGATAGCAATTAATCCTCACTTCCTTTCACTTTGGTCCAGGGAGGTGACCTGTATACTTGCTACCTTCTTCTTTGGATGGAAGGCATAATTAAAAACATGTGTTCTCAAGACAAGCAAGCAAGCAAGGGAGGAAGAGCTTCTAATTTTACTTAATTTGCAGTTTGATTCCACACTGTATTTTAAGATCTGGATTTCTTGGTTTTCACTGAATGATCTATACCCCAATGTATGATAATTTAGTCTACTATAATTATTACTGTCTCTTCTAATTTGCCCAAAATCTTAATGTTTTATTTAAACTTTTTCTTGCTTTACTTTGCCTCACTGGATCTTGTTAACTGGGTGCCTTTTTGCAAAACTGTAATGGATTTGGGGGAACTTATGGTTGCCTCACTCCAAATTTTGCAGTTAATAGTGCAATTCTGTTTGGAGCCCATTATGAAGAATTAAATAGGCTGAAACGGGAAAAAAAAAGTGATTTTTAGATCACGTCATCTCCATCTTTAGACCTTGTCAAGTCCACCTGTAACACATTCCAGTTCCTTGAAAATTTATGAAGCAGGAAAATTAGTTTAAAATAAGACTGATGAACTTTTGAAAATTATTGCTAATTTTTAATTATTTTTTTTCCTGAAGCATGAAGGAATTCTATAAATTAACCCAGAATGTTTATTCGTCTTCGGTTAAATAGTGTCTCTGCATAAAGAAATAAAGGCGCATTCTGCACTAAGATGTGAAAGGTGTGCTTATACAAGGCACCTTGCATGTATTTCTCTTCTGACCTATCTGATATTTACTCTGGCTCAGCAGATCCTGTATAAATTCAGCTCCATATGGACTCTGTGAACTGCAGAGGTTAGTCAAAGACAGCGTTAGTTGTAATCTGTCTGAAGGAGTGGCAGCCAGCTTGGATGATCTTTCCCACTGAAAATTCCCACAGGTCCATTTCAGGGTTCAGGTAGTGATGCACCACCAAGCCTCACTACCTGCAATAATCATACTCAGCCTCACTGCCGAACATGCTTCTCTGTGCCCCTAGATATTTCAATATATCTTTTATTTATGTCATGACTAAGTTATTTTGCTTGAAATCTTTGTCCTTATTCCTCTGAAGTCAGAGTAAGTAAGGAGTTGCTATGCCTGGTCCAGTTGATGAGCACTCAAGTCAGTTATTCTCCTCTGATGGCACCCAGCAGTAGTAAACAGGTACCTAATTGACAATGCTCCTTTTCTCTGTTCAATCTGTGATACAAAGCGTATTAATTATCCTGATGAAGCTTTCCATGAAATGCAGTAATCAAATATCTTGATAATGTTCGGTTTTACAAGCTTTTAAAACATAAAATAAGCAGTATTTATTTAACTTCTCACACTTTTTAATAACCAATTAATTAGCTTTACTAGCTAGAATAGACCACTAAAGACTTTTTTATTATTATTCTTTACAAGTGTAAAAGTGTACATATAATGTTAACATAGTCTCTATAGTAATTGTGCCTGGGTTTTATGGTAAGAACTCAAATCAGTGACCTGCCCTGTTTTGTTAACTACGCTGATTAGCATTCAGGATTAAATAGACAAGCATAGAAAATATAGTGACATAGAACTACTAGTTCTGTAGGACAAAACTTAATGGCTGCAGAAGATATGTTCAACATATATGAATGGTCAACTGCCAAGGAGCGTCCATCTGTTTGTGGAGTACCTCAGAGATCCATGCCACAGAACCTGCAGTTTTACTGCTTTCCAAACAGATTTACAGAATTGGATAGTAAATCTTTATTGAACTACTGTTTTCTTCTTCATCATTATGTAAAAATGCATAAATATTGTAACTGATACAGCAAAGCACACTGCATCTGCAGAGTGCTTGCATAAGAAAGTCCTTGTGTCCCCCCACAAAATCTTGATATATAACTTGTGGGTGGGAAGGGAATCACCTTACTAGCTGGATTCCAGGGTTCCTTTGATTAAATATCCAGCTCTGTAATGGGTACAGTCTATATAAAACACACTTGTGAAAACAACAGTGGAAAAGTCTGACATGGGATGCTCTAAGAGATAGTAACATTTCTCATTTTTCAATTTGAGAAAGCCATCTGTTTTGTTCATTGAAATGAGTGGGTAGCTCATTTTTAGAAACATTACCAAATCTTTGGCAATTAAAATTCCTTTCATCTGGACCAAGCCAAAGACAAAAATGTCATAGGATAGATTTTGTTCTGAAGAGTAAAGGAGTAAATCCACTCCTGTAAAAACACTGAGTGCAGAGGGCTCCCTTTGGAAATATCAGAATATCAGTGAGATCTGAATCTAGTTTATCATCAGGCTTAATCTAAGCACAGCCAGCCAACGCGTCTGTATTATCTCATTTTTGCTTTGCTGTTAGTACTTGTTTAATGCCAATACTATGTTCACTGTTATACAAAAGACGTAGGAAGAGGTACCTCCCATCCCAAAGAACCTATCACTTTTAAAAAGTAGTTATGTGATGAATATACCCAGATCAGTCTTAAAATACTGACAGAGGGTTACTTTCTGATTAGAAGTCTTACAGAGAAAGAAGTGGTGGGGCAGCAAAATCAGTAACAGTTTTCCTTTTGTGCTGGAGACCTAAACTGTGATGAATCAACCCTGGGGACAGCAAAAGAGCCCATGCGCTGACAGAGAAGAGGACTGGCACCCTAGGTAGAGCTGACATCAAGCAACATAAGATCCCAGCTCAGGCGTGTTGCTGAGCCAGACCAGTTCTGTCACCACACGCTGGAAAACCTGGTACCATGAGGGAGGCCCAGGGGCTCAGGTGAAGGCCTTACTGTCCCCCTTTCCGTTGCACCACTACCCAGGTAGAGTCAATACTTGGTACACAGTGAAAGAAGAGCTTTCACTCCACTTTTCTACTCCACCAGAAAAAGTAGCTTTTTCATTGTTTTTCATTTTTGGACTTACGATTTTGTACTGTAATATTTTTTTCTAGGATCAACATGTTAATTTCAATAGAGACAATAAAAAGAAAGGGAACAATGAATCAGTCAAAAAAATCATTAAAATGTTTTAGCAAAACAATCAGAAATCTTAATCAATGGCAGTTATCTATTAAAACACATCCTCTATATTCTGTTCCCTTAAAAAGTTCACAAGAAAGCCCAAAAGACTTCATGGCATGCTGGCATGTCTATTTCTAGAAATGTTGTTTTTGTTTTCTCAAGCCCAAGTTTGCCAACTGGAAACGGCCATTCCCCAAGGGAAAGTTAGTGTGCATTTGATTGTGCCAGAAGATGGGTGAGTAAAACCCCTGTGTTTGTTCGCTATGTATGTGTGTAAAAGTCATTGCTTTTCTGGAGCTCCAGATAGCTTGCACAATGTCCCCTTCAGTGGTTTTAATTTTCTTAGTAAAAACTTATTTAGACCAGGAACAATGTTTTAATTGGGGCCTGGATCACATTACAAACAGAGTGCAGAGATGGGAGAGCAGCTGTCAACCTGGTTGTTTGGGCGCCTCCTTTCCTGCTTGCCTCCCTCTCTTTCATCTTGGATACCTCATTTATGCACAAAGTTGCTTGAAACAGAAAGCCAATCTATTACAATATCTTTTCCGAGAATGTATTAATTGTTTCCTGGAGGCAATGTAGCAGCATCATGCACAGTTAACCCTTTCTTTTGACAACATGATGGGTCTAAACCTTATATCCTGCACCATGTGTACAGAGATCCAGCCAAAACAAGCAGAAATGGAGCAGTGCTAAGGAAAATTCTCTGTTGACCTTGCTCTTGTCCTTTGTGTTTTTATCTCTCTCAGAAGTGCTGGGTTTTGAATGCATTTACTCTATACAAGGTTTTGTCCCATCCATTACTCAGTAAACGTGGTAGTGTCCATGGACAAAGTCAGCACTTGCAACATTCTGGAAATACTCCTCCACAGCAATACACTTCCAGTAAGACACATTGTGATCTTAACTCATGCTTCAGACTGTTATGAGTGGAGACCTGCAGTAGGTAAAAAGTAGGGAAAAGTAATGCTGTTTGCTTTAATAAGAGTAAATCTTGTTTATGCCAATAGGCTGTGTTGAGACAGGACTTTCTCAGGGCCTTAGTCCAAGTCTGCAGAATCATCTTTTGCAGAATTTAAGCTGCGCAAACTGCTCTACCTTCTGCTCTTAGTGCAAGTGAACTTCTTTGACCTAACCTTTAATAATAAAATCACATAGTAAAGAAGCCATAAATACAAATTCTAAGAACCCACAATTTTCCTCCGGGAGTGAGAAAGTCATTCTGCTCAGATAACTATTAGAAGGTGGTCTGATACTGCAGTAGTGGGTACTATATAAAGATAGAATAGGAAATCTGGAAGCTTTCAAAACGCTATCAGGATTTATGATGCTTCTCTTCTTTCTCTTATGTATTGATAGAGTTTTGATTTTTTTTCACACCAGTCTCAACACCATAATATCTGAACACCTTCGGGGTGGGGGGTGAAAATAGTGTAGACAATCTGTGAACAGGGAGAGTTCTGAATTTTTGATTTACAGATGGAGAAAGAAAAAGGGGTTATCCAACCCTCACAAAATCACAAAGTACACCTGTGACAGGTCTAGGAGAAACCCCAGTACTCGATTTTTTTGCTCAGAGAGTAATCGAAACAGCTTGGCCGTGCCCTGTGTTTCATCTCTGCATGCCTCTTCCCATGATCTCATTTTTTCTGACCATATAATTTCTCAGCTCCCAAGCAGCTTCTCTAATATCATAATGGCTGTTTTCTACCACAGCCATGGTAGAACGAAAGCTTTCAGAGAAGCTCTTTCCCTAGTAAGTTGTTCTCCTGTATCTGAAAGAACTATTACCTTGGTAGATCATCAGAGGTTGTTCAAGTCTATCACATTTGCACAGGGCTCTCACGGAACAGTTTTTCCACAAGTTTGATTGATTCTTAGTTGTTCACTTTATAATGTTTTTCCCATTTGTGTTCTACTATTGCCAGTAGACAGTGCTGGCATTCTCTTGAAGGGATTACTGCATTAAACCACCCCTTTGAAAAATTATAAAGAGTCTATCTGCATCACACATGAAGAAACTTGTCAGAAGTTAATTTAGCTTCCAGCAGTAGATGTCCTAAATCTACTAGGAATATAGGAAAGAGAAAGTGGTCTGAGACCCCAAATAGGGTGAAGAGGAGCTACTTGGTAAATATGTCTATACTGCTGTGGACTGTATGCTATCAAATATTCTTAAACATTGCCTAGTGGGGAAGGTGCTCCAAGCCTCTATTGGCAAAGATTCTTCTAAGGTCATAGGCAGAGCCACAGAACTGAGCTGTGAGAGCAGAAGAACCAGTTGTGAGACTCAGCTGTTCCTCATAGGAGCTGTTACTGGACAAAGTATGAGCCATATGAACCTCCTGACAATTTGTGAAGGATAAGCTGCCTTAAGGAAGGAAGGAAGCAGTCTTGACTGCGGTGTGCATATTTTGCATCTAGTCTGACCAGAAGTGATGACTTTGTGGCATTCAGAGTTCGTATCAATTTCATCTTTTTCTTTTTTTCTGTTTTTTTCTCCCAGCTTTTTTCTGAATGCAGAGATAAACAAGTGCAATATTCAATATTGCTTCTAGAAATTTTACCTGAATGATTGTAACTAGCTATAAAAATCACAAGAATTCCTTTCTCTTCCCACATTGCCTCAGCAATACTGTTATAATAAAAACAAACAAAATTTTATGATTGTTGTTTGTCAGTTATTGAAATAACTGACAAAAGGATTTATTTAAGAGAAAAAATGAACCTCAATTAATTTAACCTTTTCTCAATCTTGACTTTTTTTTTCTCCACACAGATGCTGAAATTGGAATTATATGGTTTTGATAAAACTTACTTCCTCAGTACAGAGATTGTCGTTCTGATGTTGCTTTAATGCAGGGAATGGCCTAGATGGTCTCTTAAAGCACCTATCAGTCCTACTCCCCTCTGTGTCTATGACTCCCTATAATTTCCACCCAGGAAACTCCATGGTTTAAGTTTACTATAGATTTTCTATGAAGAGATGTACAAGAAAATCTTAATCAAATATTTGAAGGGAAGTAAAGACACAAAAAAGCAGGAAGGAAAGATTTTTTCCATACAACTTTACAAGGTATGTTATCACTTTATTTTCAGTTGGGATCCTGGAAGCAGTTAGTTACATGGAAATCTTGGTCTTTGGGATATATATATTTTTTCCAATCAATTTAAATTTCTAGCTTTTATTGGTACAGAGAAAAGCCAGAATGTGTGGGGGGAGTGCACCCTGATGGCACAGAAATCTGAAAAGGAATAAAAGTATTGCCCTCTGATAAAATAATGCAAGACTTTCTTAAAGCTATTCCCTGGATTTCCCTGACTCATATTTTTTAATGTTTGAGAGTGACATTCACGTCAGCTCATTAAACTGTTTTGCTCTAAACAGCCCTTAAGTTAGAATTTCAGGAGACTACACTGAAATGAACTATATGCAAAGAATCCAGACAGTTGTGCAATGGCAAAGCAGTGACCTGTTTGAATCTGCCTTATCTTGAACATATCATTTGGAATGTCAATTCTCTGAGGTATTCTCCATCCTTTAATAGCTTCATCGACAGTCATCCTTCTGCCCATTTATGAGTGCAAGGGAAAATAGGAATTAGTGAATCACTGGCACATGATTTTTACATAGAAAAAAAAGCATATTGTTGCCCAGTGCACACTTTTTTTTTTCCATAAAGAATAAAACATTGGGAAATGTGAACATGTGGATGCTGCCCACAAAAATGCAGTGAAATATCCCTCATTCTCCACTGTTGTCTGTCTGAACACTTTAAAAGATAATAAAAACCCTACAGTGTATCACATCATACATTTTAGTAATAAAATCTAAGTACACTTGAACATATTATACATCTCTTTAACTAATCCATTTTATTGTTACACTTAGCTTTGCAGCTGTTAACTGCTTTAAGTAGGAGTTTTGCATGTAATTTCTGGCATCTGTGGCTTCATTTTCCATCAAATGTTACTTCTCTAAACCACTCTATTAACATCAAAGCAAGGTGAATTATTTTAGAATTAAAAGGAAACACCCCTTAGTAACAATTGTTAATTGAGTTCAGATTAGTGCTTTGGCTTTACTTAATGTAGCTGCTGTAATATAACTCTGCAGTGAATGTGAACCAGGAATACACTGCGGACCTACAAACCTATGATTTTGTTTAAATACAAATTACTCATGCAACTGAAAACTCTAACATAATGTCTTGATCTTCTCCTGAAATGGGAAAAGGAAGAAATACAAGCATTTTTTAGTGGAATAGAATCATGTGTCGGTGATTCATTAAATCCTGTTCTACCTTGTGTTCATAAACAGATAGTAGATGATTCTCTGTGAAATGGTATCATAAGTTTCCTTTGCAAGTGATAATCCAAGTTAATAACAAAATCCAACAGGTTTCCATTTGTCAAAGTTTCTGAGAAACAGTTCATTCTGTGAAAAAAGTCAGTATTTGCAATTGAAGCAGAACGCACTTTTAAATGGCAGAGTCACGAGTTAGGCATATTCAATATTTCACGGTCTTGGCCTGCAGTAACATTTAATTTCAGGTTTGTCCTCTGAAAACATTGAAATGTTCATCAAGACTGACACTTCCTCAATGTATTGCTCAGTTTCACTGAACCTTGGTTTTTTACATGAAATCCTTTCCCTAAAAAATTTCGACAGCTGCATCTTCAAATAAGTCTGTGACGTAATTAAACCAGCTTCACAAAAGATGTTGACACCTAAATCAGGCCAGTGATAACTAAGCAGGAGGCTTTGCAGTCTCTGAGTCTGGATGACCTTGCGGACTTGGCGCAACCCTGCGGCAAGCTTGAACTCCTAGCTATAAAATGTGTTTGCCGGCTCTGCGGCATGATTTACCAGGTAGGGCTGTGCAAAACCCACCAGCTGCAATTTGCATAGGTTTTGGAAAATGGAGCTGGCGTGCTCACTCGGCACTACTCTGGGGCATCCCCTCCACTATTTGTACTGAAGAGTTTCAGTATTGTGTGAGCCTGAAAAGTCAAAGTGAAACTGGACGTAGCGATGCAGACGTCATCACCCTGTTGAAAGCAATGAATCTGTCACTGCTGGCGCAGACTGAAATCTCTCTGATCCCAGACAGAGCCTGTTCCAGCTTCTGCCAAAGGGAGGCTTTGGCCAGGAACAGCAATATCAACCAGCATCCCATCATCACTACTTATATATGCAGCCCTGCATCTTTCACATTATTCCTATGTGCAAATAGATGACTTATTTAAAGACCGGATTTCTGTGGAGAAAGAGACTAGATTTCATATAATTCTTTTTTTTTTTTTTTTTTANTATAGATGACTTATTTAAAGACTGGATTTCTGTGGAGAAAGAGACTACTTTTTTTTTTTTTTTTTTTCAAGTCATTACAAATATCATGGATTTCTTGTTCAGGGGTAAAGCCACATTTGATTTCCCAGCTCTGTGGTTTGAAAGATTTTTTACAATTTGACTAAACACAGAAAGACTTGTCAGTTGGTGGAAGTCTATTTTTGGTTTATATCAAAGGGTTTAAATTGCTTTCAACAAAACTTAAGGTAATATGCAACTTTAGAGAGTTTAAAAAGCTGTGAGATATTTTTATTCTTATTCTTTCTATTCTAGCTTTGAGTCAATATGTGTTTGCAAAGGAAATTAAGTGACCTAGGCATTCAGGAAGGTAGTTTTCTAACAGTAAAAGCTGTGTGATTAAAAGAAAAATCTACTTAAATTAAATTAAAACCTACTACATACAGATTTCCTTTTTTTCTTCAGCAAAACAACAAGGGAATGTTCTGATTTTTAGTTTTGTAACAAAGATTTGAGAATTGGTAATAAATTAAATGCAATGAATGAAAATGTATGTTTTGGTAAAAATCAAATGTTTGTCACAGAAATACACAAAATTTTGATGTTTTCAACTAGCACTGATTTATTATTCTAAATAAAGAATCCCGGTTTACAGCTAATACTTAAACAAGTCAATATTACAGATTATTTAAAAGTCTTTATGGATGTTGTAGTTTTCACATTCAATTCCTCAAGGATTCCCATCAATGCTTTCTTTTATGTCTTCCCAATTAAAAAAGGCAGCTAATGAAAAGAAAGGTTCACTAGAGAAGAATATAAACTTTTTTTCCAGACTGTTAAATCAGAATATTCTCTAATTATGAAGTAAACCAACTCATAAGTGAACATTGTTTACCTACAATAAATATTTTTTTAGAGAGGACATCAACATATAGTTTTAGGATTCAGATATCGAGTTTCAAATAAGCAGATGTGCAGCGCCAATCTGAATTTTGGGCTCCGTAAATATCTATGGAGTCTAGCTCTTGGATTGAACATTTCCAGAATTTGTGGACATATGGATATGAGACTTACCTTTGGAATCAAGGTAGAATAGTTCATCCTATTCAATCGCCTACATCAGCTACATGACTCATTAACCAGCACCTGAAAGATGAAACAAACATTGAAAAATGCTGCCTTCACAAATACTTTTCAGAAGTTACTACTCTTAGCAGAACTTGTAAACAAGTTGTAATTCCCTTCATCCCCAGCAACACATCTGAAAAGTCACCGCCTGCCTGCATTTCACTCAGCTACTGGGGACCGACAACTCATGTCTCTGGTTCTTAAACTGGTTGCAAACCCTTAGATGCCATAAATACCTCTTGCCATGTTTGATTTTCTAGAATTGCCCTCAATTACATCTTTAACAGAGCTACCACATGTGAGGTCCAATTACGGGGATATAAGCACATTGTTGATCACAAGGGGTATCCAGACTGAGCCCTGGAAGCAGAGGGACTCCGGAAGCGCACACCCCTGTGCGTGTTAGCACACACACAAGCACCCTTGGTGTTAACAGAGCCCTGAGGAGCTTTGGTTCCCTTTTGAGTTGCCAGCAGGTCAAGCGGAGAAACAACTTGGCCTCTAATTTTCAAACAATCAGGCGAAAGAAGGAGAGAGAGGTTGCGGGACAGTGGGAAAATTTGTGTGCAATGCAGTCAGAATCACAAGCCAGTCCAAGACTCAACATAGTCATGAGGAGCTCTTACTTTGACATTAATTTCAGAACAATCAAGTGAGTTTGCCAGTGCTATTATTTGTGAGTATTGTTAGTATTATGTGATAAAATAACACAAAATCCAGACTATGGCACTACAGGAAGGAAAGCAGGAGGAGTTTGTAGAAAAAACTTCATATACCTGTGGCTATACAGACACAACCATTTTACACATTATGGGAGTACAACCTCCTCAGTTCGTGTTAATGACAGAACCCAAACCTGACAGATTTTTGGGCAACACAACTCTATCGATCTCCTGACCTTTTCATCTCATCACATGGGCCAACTGGTTTTTGAACATGCGGAGAGAATATTTGCCATGTGATTGCTACTCAGACACCGTCTCTGTAATTTAGATTATGAAAGATTTGTGGTGACTTTCAGGTTTTGTCATCAATAGCATGTTTTTGGCGTGGGTGGCGTAGCTGGGCCCAGCCCAGAACATCATGATGAGAGCATGAACTATTTCAGGTACTCTGCTGTAGTAACTTTGCTGTGCTTAATTAAGTCACAGATCAATACAGTACCTCAGTGTATGAAGTCTATCAAAATGGTAACTCATCAGGTAGAGCAGTCCCACACATGCAGGCCTGGCCTTCCTGGGGAATAGGAGGAGGCTGGCTACTCCTGATGCTCCTGGTACAAGAGGCCTCCTCCTCTTGGTGTTTCATGGGAGGTGTAGTTGCATAAAATGCCTGTCTCATGCTGGTTGTGTGCTAGCAACTACTGTGACTGCATGCACACATGAACTGTACAACCTGCTCCCACCTCTTTTTCCAAGGTACAAGTTTGTTCAGCCAATGAAACCTCCCAGAACTTTTATTTCCAGGAAATGGTCATCCATGGGTCTGAGCACTGACTTGCACTGGCAGAAGGTTCTTCTCAAATCCACTCTTTCTCCTCATAATAGGGGAGGTGCCCACTGTGCCCATAATAGGCTTTATAATAGCTTTCCAGTCTGATACTGCAGTTGAGGTATGCAGTTGAGTTTGCAGAGATGCTCTTGGTTTGCACATATCACTGGGATACTGGGGGCTTTCCTGCTCTCTTTTCTTGTTTCCTTGTTTTTTAGTGCTTGGTTTAATTGATAATGACAGAAAGTGCTTTAAGGGTTGGGCAGTGAGGACCAGTCAGATCAGATGCAGAGAACTACCTATTATAATTTCAATAGAGACTGTAATTTTAATGCCATGATAAAGCTGAGCTTGAGCTCTGTCTCCTCTTCAGAAGCCAGCTTATCACAGGAGTGAACTGCAAAACCTGCTCGCCACTTTTAATGGCCATTGAGTGTAGTGTGTCAAAGTAGGAAAGAGTGGATGACTCAGTTTCCTGCTAGTCCAAACTTAATGATACCTCACGGTACAGACAAAAAAAAAAAAGGAGGAGGTGGGAGGTGGCGAAATGCTCCAAGTTTGACCCCGATGGGCAGTGTTCAGGATGTTGGTCAGTGTTCTTCACACAAAAACAAGCTCCAACTTGTCCTATAAAATGAGGAATGAAGCAAACTGGGCCTGTGCCACAGAAAGCTCTGTGACAGCAGTGACTAAGAATTTTATACTGTGTTGAGTAATACTGCTCTGCAAGGCGATGCAGGAGAAGGAACAATTTAGCACAGTGTATACGCAGATTTATAGAAAATCAGCTTCATGGAAACTGCCAGTAGAGCAGTAGTGACGGACTTGCGTTATGTGAGTGCAGCAGCAAAGCAAAACAATGCTGGGAAATGGATTAGTTTTGTTCTCAGCTACCATGCACAGATGAAACTTTTATTAAGACATGTTGGCTTGTTCTCACAGCAGCTTGAAAATTGCCTCCTAAAATTTTGATGAGCTAGTATCTGCTCCCACTCCCAGTGCAATTGCTGGTAAGTCGGTGTACACCAAGTTTGTGTGCCAGAGCTTTGGGGCTTGGAGAATGCAGGCACAAGCTGCCCTGTGCAGACTAAAGACGTGGTTACTACGCGCTTTCTTTCTAGCGGAGCTGCTTGCATGGAGTGGAGAAATGTGTAATCACTACCAGTCACTTGGCAATTACTTCTGTAAGTATAAAAGATAATTGCCATGTTGGGCTGTGTGGTCCTGCAGCTTGCGTAGGCAGCTCTCACTGAACTTGTGTAGGTTTGCCTGGAAGGAGCGAGGGTGCTGCAGGATCTTCTTAGCGCTTTCTCATGTAGAAAAGAGAAGGCATCTGGCTTTTGCCTTTGCAAGCCAAATATCTCTTTTCTTAGCTGATAGCTGCACTGTAACCAGTTTGGGGCCAACTTTCACTCTTGCCATTTCAGTGATGCAACGTGCATCAGTTAAGGCAAGATTGCTAAGGAAAGGCACTATCTTTCTTTTTCTATGAAGGCTTTCTGTACATTTGAATGTTTGTGTGTTTGTGGTGATACCCATTCTATTATCTTTTCAGACATTCTATTACTTTTTCTTTTGAGGCTAATCACTGATAACAACCAATGCAATAACATGGAAAAGTCTACAAAACTGCTATTGAATTCTAGCTCATTTATTAACCAAGGAAGGGGTCAGGATAATAAATGTTATACTGTTATCATATATATATATAATTTATTTATTTATTTATTTATTTATTTTATATATATATATATATATATACACACACATATATATATACACACATGCTTCCTTATACAACACATTGTGTCTTCCAAGTTATTGGCAAAATTCACTGCAGCTAACTTTTTTAATCAGAAATATAACCTGTTTGGAAAATGATTTCAGATAACTATATAACTATAACCATACTCTAAAACATGTAAACAAAATGCATATAAAAATATGACAGTATATACTATGGGAAAATGCTGATCCTATCTACCTTGCTTGTAAAATGAATTATGTCTCAGTACATTCAGATGGTGACATTCAGTCTGACAGATTTCCAACAGCACTGTTGTTATTCACTTCCACCATGATAATATCATATGGCTCCAGTTAGTTAATACGAGAGCCTGTAATTAAAAATTACAATGGTAAATGTTATAACTAGGCAGTAAGAGATGTGTTCTGAAAATCCTAAGCAGCTGGCGGGGATGTATTTAATGCAATTTACATTAATAATTGTTAAAGAACTTGCACGTATAGGCTGGAGCTGTGGTCAAACCTCACTTTCAGGTCCGGGGCTTAAACAGTGTCTATCTGCACGTCAGCAAACAACCTGTATTTCTGTCTGCGTTTTGCATGTTATCACATTTTTAAGTCTATCCGTGTACCAGGTGTTGTTTTCAGTGTTAACACTCATTTTGAACTGACTTGACATGCAGACTGGCACTGCCAAATGGCTGCTTTTCATTGTGCCTTTCTGACAGATAACATAATGTTTATTGTAAGTCCTTACAGTTCATTCTGACAGGAAAGTCTTACTGAATCTGTGTGTGAATCTGTGACTGAGAAATTACCATCTGACAGCTGAATTTTCTACTAACCTCCCACTCATATCGATTGCCAATGCACATCTGCATAGATATGTCCTGAATACACTTGTGAAAATGTGTGAAAAACATTGACAGGACTCTCTTTTTGTTGTCACTTCTATCTCTATTGCTATTTTCAATTAATCCAGAAAACTTCTTCGCACAAGCTATATACAACAAAGACTTTTATTTAGTATTTCTTCTTTTACTTATTTTGGCTGTCATTTTCTGTAGCGTATAGATCTTCCTGATCTGATACCTCAAATAGCTACATAAATACATATACCATTAAACTAGAGAAACCAGAAACAAGGAGTAGGATGAAGGGGAAAAGAGGGGAGGGCTGACAGGCATTTGTTATGTGAATTACGTTGTTTGTGCACTGCATCTATATCGAGACGTAAACCACTAACTGTACTAATCGGTGTAATTTTGACCTGCCGTGGGCTAGCTGTTCCTTTCTCTTCCGAAGGTCTTGGAGATGCCTTGGCTCTCAGTGTGTTAAAAGGACCTGGATGAATGAAGATTTATTTTACATCATAAGTAATTTATCAAAGTTAACTCATTGTAATTTATGTTCTTGAGAGGAAGCAGATTAACAAGCAGGCAGACCTTAATCCTCTATAAACTGTACTGGTTCCTCAGTTCGCAATTTTAGAAGGGACCAGCATGCAGCATGAAAAAATAGCTCCCTTCAGATCCTTGACCTTTTTGTGAGACTGCCAAGGAGGATACCAGTTATGGAAGCAATTTAGTGCACAAACAAGTTTCTAGCAGGAATTAAGCTGAGACCACCAAACACATTTTACAGTGGAGACCAAAAAGTCATTATGCTGAGGCAATTTTAGGTCACTACCAACTTGGGTCCAGTTCAAGAAAGCAACCTCAAGATAAAAGTCTCTATATTCCATCATCTAAGTCCCTGAGGCATTCAGTCCCTGAGTTCTTTTTCTGTTATAGACATAATTCCTGTACAAGATAAAAAGTTACGTTGTGTATTTAGTAATCCTGGAAAAGATTAGAAACAGAAAGCAAAGCTAAAAGGAAAGAAAAAACAGGCAAGCATCTGAAACATTTTGCAGTGACAGAGAAAGTTTATTGTTTGTGTGAAGAAGTTCCAGCACTACTCCCCAGTGCAAGAGATTATTCCATGGAGGAGCAGAGATCTTTCCTCTAGGAGCTCATTGCTGCCATGAGGCATGTTATTGATCTGTTATTCCACAGTGCTCCCTTAAGTATGTTCCTACATTGAGTTATCAAGTTATCTTAATTATTTTATTATTTTATTCTTTATATATCTTAAAATATTCTTGCATTTCTCTTTCTGTCTCTATCTTTTGTTCCTTCATTGAATTCAATATTAAAAATAAATTGTTTCCTCACAGAAACATCCAGGATCATGGACAAGCATTTTAAAGCATTTTAAAGCATTTTATTTGGCCTTTTGCCAAATAGATACAGTTGTTAGAAAGAGCATCAGCAAAGAACACAATCATGCCCATGTAAGCAACACGTACTGTGTTAGTAATAAAGAAGCGCAATGCATCTGCATTATCTGCATACTGTGTTCTACTACTCTCTGCATATTGCGTTTCAGCTGTTGTAGCGGAATGGTTTCTTTCACCTTCTTATACTCACAAACAAAAGCCTTTTTTTCCTGATTATTTGCTTTTCAGCACTGCTGTGGAGTGTAGTTGCTACAAATTGCCCAATGATGGAGCAGAAAAGAATTGTGCTTCTGACTAGGAATGGAGGGGTGAGCTCTTACACATTGTTCAATACATGATAGTAACCCAAGCTACGGATGTAATTAAAGTTACAAGCAGCTAGAAATATTAAAAAGATTACTTACTTGATTTTGTGCCTGTAGATGAGCCTATCCTACCATTTCATACTGGCTGTCCTCTCATTACTGCTGGAAAAAGTCTTCTCATTGATGCCACTGCTACCATGCAATGGATAAAAAAGTCAGTCTACCTGCTTACTTTACCACTGTGGCCAAAATTTGCAGAGACTCACGGCATGCATATGCCTTTTATTCACAGTTGTTGATGATAAGCTGGCTCATCTCTAGATGAGATTTAAAGTCCTAGTTTGTCTAACCTAAGTAATAGAGCAGTGGGCAGGGTAAAGTGTTTTTAGTTATTAGGTATGATAACAGTCAAACCCAGCTCTTCAGTAGTGATTTTTCACTCAGTAGAGGTTAAAGGAGATGTATACATTAGTTGATATTGAAGATGGGATAGATCCCTGAATCTGAACACAAATATGACAATATTACAAAATAGGGAGAACTTAGGTTTGTGAATGATCAGTGTCTAACGTGGGGTTCAAAATCCAGAGTACCTCAAATACATCTTTTATTGCCACACTGTGTTCATAGCAATAATTTGCTCAGAGAGTGTTCTGTTTTTATTTAACCCAGAAGAAAGTACCCAGTGACTATTGACTACAAGTGACTAACCAGTTCACAGTAAGATGTTATTATTCAGCGCTTCTTCTGCCATTGGACATACTGTATCGCCAACTACAGAAATGTCCAACATGTAAGACTGATGAGGAAACAAATATGTCACACATGGAGCTAGTCCTTGGCCACAACGGTGTGGAAAAATATTTGGCTGTCCCTTACTAGAATGAGATCAGACTACGAAAAAAATAAGGGACTAAGTGGACTTTCAGAGAGCTGCAATATAATCTCAGTATCATATTTTTGTGATGTTGCAACAAATGACGATCATGGCGATATAACATGTTCTTTCTGAAAGAAACCAAGCTTCAGAGTGCTCATGTTCTGACAGAACTATTTAGTTTACAGTAGTTACCTCTAACTTTTTTTTTTCCATGAATTTCATGAATTAGACTATCTTGCATAAAATAATTTAGAATCTCTTCCTTCCTAGAAAATGCCTCTTGCCATTCTTGTAACTTGAATAATTCACTGAAAGCACTTTTTTTAAAACAGCACTTCCTTCCATTTGCTTGCTCATTTGTGGTTGAAGTATATTTATTCACTTCGTAACTCTCATCCTGCCAAGCAGCAAACATGCAACACAGACCTCTAAAATAAACGACAGAGCTACAAAAGGCCAATTCTGTTATCCGCATTGTAAATCTGGAGGGAGGCCCAAATCCACAAGTTGTTTAGGCTCTGTGTTCCTCGTTAGATGACCTCAACAGAGAATAAGTCACCTGAACTGGCATGAGGCCCCTGAATCTCTCTTGAGATCTTACCTTCACTAATGAACATATGCTCACACTAATATAAATAAGAACAGGAAGGTTATTCAAAGTCTTGATAAAATGGGTTACAAGGTATTTAATTGCCTTCAGTATTTTCTGTGCCCTAATCAGGCATATTTGATACAAAAAAAATGACAATTTATCAGAAAGACTGAGAATGTGTCAGTCTTGACAGAGTAAAGAAAAAACAGAGAAGAGGGAAGAAGGGATGCAGGAATATTCTCTACTTCCACTGAAGTCATGGCATTGGCAGCTTTATTATTGACTTTAGACAGAGTTAGGGCCATACAAGGCTTCTTCAGAAAACATATTTTTAGGCACTGGCATACCTCCAAAGGGTGATGAATGATGCATATATATTAATGACAATGGTGACGAGGTACCATCCTCCCCAAGCGTAAGCGCACATGGGAGTATTTTCAAGTAGTTCCAAGTACAATCTGAATTTCCCGTGTGACCTGTAGAACAAAACATATCATTCTTTAGCTTAACCAAAAGACACAAGAAAAGTAAAGAGCGCAGGAAACTCGAAACAACACAGAAAGGGGCATTTCTTTAGTATTGTTTGTTTGGCTGTTTATGTTTGTTTGCATTCCAGCACAGCACTATAGGCCATGCAGGGACATTGTGGATTTTTTGTTTGAAAACAAATGCCTACTGGGAGCTGCTATTCAGGTGTGTCATGGACCTGCAGGACCAAGCTCCCTGTCTGACCATCCATTGCCAACAGTCATCTTCCAAGAGGAATCTCTGGGAGACAAAGCTGAGCAGAGAAACTCAGCACCCATTGGGAATGATGACACACGGCCAGACATTTAGCTTTTCGGGGGGCAAAGAATGGTTTTCTGTGGCAAGCAAATATTCTTCATATGAAAGAGCCTGAAGCTCTTTTAGTTAGGAAAAAAAAAAAACTTTTGAGGAAAATTTCTTACTTTCTAGACCCTTCCTTTGATGATATGGAGTACAGAAGTTAAACAGAACAGTGCCATTTTCTGACACTTTGCAGCCAAATTGTTGGAGTTTCTATGTTTATGTGTTTCACAAGGACTGTGGCAATAGGAACATGTCCTGTCACTTGCCTGATTTCCTCTAAGGATTTTTAGTGGAAAGCACTGAAGGTGATGCCATCTGTCACATCTAAGTGTTTTCCTCCTCCAATTAGTGTTGCATACATGCTTCAGTAAAGCTAAATATTATAAACATGCACAACAGGTTTTGCTTCTGGGAACAGCCAGTGCCAAATGATGGCTTGGCCTGAACACACCTACGGTGACAGAGTTTGTTTGGAGGAGTGCTTCATGGCCCCACACCTCCCCGGACACAACACCCTCTTCCCTTTTCCTGCTGACAGCGTTGCTCTTTGATGAACAAAGAGCAGACATATCTCTGCAGCATGTTGACCAGGAATTACACAAGAAAGAGAATATCAAAGTATTTCTGTGGCCTTCTTGTTTACTATGGTTAGTTTTGTCATCTACAAAACCTTGGCACTTTGTGGGGTGAAGAAGTGCAAGACTCAGCGTGACAGCAGGAGCAGTCACGGCCTTAGGCTCACAAGAGCTGGGTGGATGAAGCGGGAGGACGCTCGCTGCGTGGCCATGACCGCCTCGTCATACAGACGATTACCTCTGGGGCATGGGGGACCCGGGCCGTGGGGTCAACCTGTGCCTGCAGACAGCTGCCTAGCCAGACCAGCTCCC
Source organism: Crypturellus undulatus (assembly GCA_013389825.1). NCBI lineage: Eukaryota > Metazoa > Chordata > Aves > Tinamiformes > Tinamidae > Crypturellus > Crypturellus undulatus. Next base: position 963,255 of record VWPW01000756.1, read on the forward strand.
ACCAGTGGGCTTCACAAACACAACACATGCTGGAGGAAAGCAAGCAACCTGCACACTGAGGAAGGGACTTTTCTGTCTAATTGCTAACATAGCTTCCCTCAAGCCATTTTCAGGGTATTAAATGAGAAAGACCAGGCCTTAAAAATTACAGGGCCTTTGCTTCAGAGATGCAGGCAATAAACTCTTTGTTTTCAGTTGTGTTTAAGACATATTATTGTCAGCAACTTTCCTGGTCCTTCCCAATGACTGTTGAACGTTTCATACAGAGTCAGAACCACAGAAAGACCAGGACAAACCTGAGAAGAGCTTAGCCTAGATAGAACAACAGCCCAAAGACAAACAATGAAAACTTCTGTGTCCTTTGATAACCGCCTTGGATAAGCAGCGAATGCTACGCTATGGACGCTTCCTCAGGCATGTTGCCAAGCGTAGGCAGTTCAACTCTCTGACTAAGAGAAAGTATATTTATTGGTAGACCGGACTGTGGAAATGTGACCCTTTCAGAGTCATTTTTGCAAGAATGTGAAAAATCAGGGAAACGTGGTTAGGAATTGCTGGCTGAGGTGGTGCAATACATGTTGGGGTGGTGAGGAACCCATTAGGAATGTTGTCCTTGTCCTAGAAGGAACAGTTTGTTCTCTGATTCCAGCAGTGAGTGAAAGGCTGGTGCTGAGTATGCAGCCACAGCTCCAGAAATCACAGCCCAATGACACGCACTGAAACGGATGCAAAATGCTGAAACTCGTTGAGGATTCCTTCCACCAACGCAAAACTTGTCAGATTGTGACGGGAATGGCCATGTTAGGAATTGCCATTGGAAAGAAAGAAGGGTCCTGCTTACTTTTTCCTTTTGTTTGCTTTTGTTTTTTTTTCTCTGCTTTTCTCTGTTTTTCTAACTACTGCTTTCAGTACCAGCAATGCCAGTTCTGTGCCTACTTGCACATCTTCTCTCTCTCTCTTCAAACCATCATAGGAATTCAGTTCTTGTTCTCATGCATTAGAGCTCCTTTTAGGAGCGTCTTATGAAGTTCAGCCATTTTTGATGAGCCAAGACAGGTACAGTCTCATGCTACAGCACCACTTCCCCACTCTCCCTGGTAGCCAGGCCTCTGTGCTGTGCTACTCATCACAGTATCTGAGATTAAAAAGATTAAAAATAGTTTTATAACAGCAAGCAAAGTAGTGCTAAATCTTGGTCTTCCCATATTAAAAGCAGATGCTCAGACACACTGGATCACACTGAGTGAATTTACTTGATTTAATTTGAATGCAAACAAGCTTCACAAGGACCAGCTTATGTTTGTATTTAAATAGAACTGGCAGTAGTTTCAGATTTAAGAAAATACTGTTTTAGTGTAGTCCAAGCCTTCTGTAGGAATTCAGAGACTTCAAGTTCCAGCTTCATATCAATGAGATCACTGGAAGTCTCAAGGGATAAGGAAGAATTCAGCCTGATTTTAGAGCATCTCTTTCAACCTTAAGAATATATCTGTAAAGAGTCAGAATTTGGCCTAGCAAAAGGAGTAACTAGAAATAGCCCTCTTTCTTCCCACAAAATCCAGTAAATTAAGGCCATAAGATCCTTAAAAGACAGAGAAAAGATGTTCAGACTATTCATGAGGTTTAGGTAAGCCCTGTTTTTCCCCTTTCAATACTGCTCCCCAAAGCTTAAATCAAGAGACTCTCAAAGTCAGGAAGCCAGACAGACTTCCAAAATATGTGGTGACGCTAAGGGGCCTGTGAACCGGAAACAGACATTTACTGTATTCTTTCCCGATCCAGTTGGCTTCAAGTATGTGCGGCGGATGGTCTGGGATTTTGGGTTCTGGCCAGGAGACCTAACCTGAGAGATCAGGAGTACACAGACTGAGGAGGTCATGAGTTGCTTCTTTTCCACCCACTTCTCTTGCAGGGAGAGTTTACAACACTGGCACTTTCACAACAGGAGAGAGGAAAAAAAAAAAGAGGATGTTTTTAATCCATTAGACTGCTGCTGATTCAGTAATAATAAACATGAGTCTGTTTCCTTGATTATTCTGTACACAGCAAACATTTGTGTAATGTGTCGGTTATGTACGTGCACTGTAAGGATCTCTCCTTGAAGTGCTTCTGCGTCAATAATAAATGCATGAAGATGTGCTTCTGCATGTGATTTTGCGTGCCTGCATGAGCAAGAAAGAGAGCAAGAGCTCAATTCCCAAGACCCTTAGTCATCCTCTGATTTCTATTTCTGAGGATGATCAAAGTACCAGCTTTTGAGAAGACAATTTCTCTATGCTATGCAAAAGACATTAAGGGTCAAAGATAGTGCACTTCCCGACAGCTTGCTAGGGACCAATGTTTAAAAAGTCTGCGACATTTGCAGGCAGGGAGAAGGGAGCTTTCTGCTTCTGTTGCTGCTGCTTTCGCTGTGCCTCTTGCTGTGTTACAGACATCTTGACTGGCCTCACTGATTTGATGATGAGTGTTTGTTGGCCTGCAAAATGCAAACACATTGCAAGACTGTTTGTAAGCTAGCTAAACTTTTGCAGACAGTTTACATGCTACAATACAGTCTTTGCACACATTGATCTGTATTCCCAGCATCTTATCCTCTTGCACTCCATCTAGAGACTTTCTTTTGCTCTTATTTCACCTTAATGTTGCAAAACACACTACTGTTGCCTAACTGCCAATCATATGAGTAGCAGAAGGACATTCACAGAACAGCTAAGCTAATTTTTGTTTTGTTGAAAAAAATGCAATTGCATTTAAAAACAAAATTGGGAGAACGATTGTACAGAAAGGTCAAAGTCTCATTTTGAAACCTCACTCACATTTCATTCTTAACCTTGTTTTTTTCGGAAAGAGCTAAGTAAGCCCAACACTAAACACTTTTTTTTCAGATAAACCATTTCAGACTAAGGAAAAATGAAATATTATAAGTTTTCCATTTTGGCCTCCCTCTTCCAAAATTTCATCCCTCATTTTTTTCCAGTTCAGTCATGGTCTGGAACATTTATCACTCACACAACTGTATCTCATAGACTCACAGAAGGGGAAGGGCTTAGGGACTTCACTGAATCATGACGTACATTTATCATTGTTATTAAAGTGACAATCCAGAAGAGAACACTAAACTTGAAAGTTTAAACTGAAATACATGTGATGATAGCTGATATTGCATTGTATTGATACAAGAATAGGAATGACCAGGTTATAAGAGACTGGGAAAAATGCTATTTTTCTTGCTACTTTTCTTCAGAATGTTTTTGACCTCATACATCCTCTGGTCCACACATAAAGCAAAGATTTGTATCTCCTATCTCAACCTTAAGCTTCAGGACTGGAATACTTTTATCTCAAAGACCTGAATGTACTATTGTCCAAACTATTATCACTTCTAGGTTTTGCCTCAGTTATTTAGAGGTAGATAAGCTAGGAACCTAGATCTGACCCTGGATCCAAAGTTGTGATAGCAGTCTTTTTTAAATATTTTTTTGACAAAAAGGAAAACAGAAAGAGTGAAGTTTCAGGCTTTGATGGTGAAATGCCCATGTTGTTCACAGGAGAGACTGAACTTCATTCATAACACCTTTGTGCTGTCAATCAAGTAAAACCTTTTTTTCCAATATTTTGAGAGTTATATCCTCCTCTGTCCCATTTTATCTTTCCATTGATGCTTAGTCTAACAACGCATCATACCCAGATATAGTGTGCCGCTCCTAGTAAAGTTATGTTTCTCACTGCTACCGTTTATTCACTAACAACGGCCACAGTTTCCATTGCATGCTCCCACAAACAATTCCTGTCTTCCCTCTATAGCATTTTCTGTGCTACAAAAAATGCTACAAAAATCCCAAATCTCTTCTCAAAACTCTGCTATCTCTTGGAATTCAATTCATCTCTTGAATTTCTCATTTAGAACAGTACCCATAAACTCTAATTTCTACAATTTTCCAAATAAAGCAATGAGCTAACAATGCGGCAAGGAAGTTTCAGGTTAGACATCAGGGAAAACTAGTAATCCGGAAATCACTGACATATCTCGTAAATATTTAGGAGGCGTTTTCTACTTCCAGATGTCATTGACTCTGCAGAGAGCGCCCTGGACAGAGCTTTGCTTTGCAAGATTCATACCAGCTTTCAAAGAAAGGAGACACATATGAGGTCTAAAGACAAGAAAAAAATGCCCGTGATGATGGGGCATAACCGCCATCCGCTGCACACAAGGCAGTGCGTCAAGCAGCCCGATGATGAACGGAAGCGTCGTGCTGCTGCTGTGTTCAGAGAAATCCGGGGGGAACTGAAGCAGGGCCATTGGTTCTGGTCAGCCCCAGCTCCTCACAGTGCTGCTGACCCTCAGGCAACCCTTACAGCATGTCTCCTAACTATTGCTCAGGATTGACGTATGGAGGTTTGCATGTGTTTCATGGAAGGTGCATGAGTCTGTGGGGAGCAGGCACCAGCTGAGATGGGAATTTCCGTGAGCCTTGCAATCCTGCAACTTTTTGTAACTTACGCATTGCCTGTCTGNATGAGCCTTGCAATCCTGCAACTTTTTTTTTTTTTTGTAACTTACGCATTGCCTGTCTGCCGCCAGCTGGACAACAGTCCTGACTCCTTGGCACTTATGGCACATTTTTCCAGTAAGCTCTAATAAAATGCTTCCTATCATCCCAATCCAATGGAATGAGGAGGGTTCCCACAGAAAGTGTGCAAACTTGGCAAAACACAGTAAAGCCAATGTAATCCCAACAGAGCAAACACAAAATAAAACTTCCTTATCATGCAGTAAGCAGAGGGCTTTTTAGATGAGTCTGACACTCTTTTTAGGCACTATGGGATAAGAAGTTAGGTGCCAGACTGCCACGTTTATCCTCAGTTCTCCTCTGAACTGGCAATAAGGATAAAAACCTTAATGACACTGTCCTTAGATGCAGCTTTGCAATATGCTACATGTCTAGACTGCTGTAAAATTAGGAGGATTTTGTTTGAATGACTTGTTTATATGACTCCCATAATAAATAGCCTGAGTCTCTCTACTTGTATTAAAAACACATTGGAACAAATTCTATGCCTGATTACACCATTGCAAATCCACCAAGAGCCATCAGGAGTTAACTGCTTAAGAACAGAATATATTTCATTGTGTTTATAGCCACTGCGCTGAAGATAAGTTTAGCTCTGGATGTCATGTGTATCAGAGTATCAAGGGATATATTGCTGGAGGAAACCTGATGCTTTTAAACTAAGAAGAGAAAACTAGATCAGCATTTGACTTCATATAATAGGATTCTTTATTTGTGATGGATGTGATATTCAGGAAATGTAGAATATTGAAAAAATCAGCAGCCAGTGCCTAGTAAAAGAAGGAGAAAAGGAAATGACATGACATGCCCCCAAACTGATATGTTTTAGACTTCAGTCTGAGGAGAAGCAGGCCTCGCAGAAGACCTGTGTTGTCTTGGAGAAGTAAGATGACTTAGAGAAGATTTAGTGTTTCTTAGGATGCTTTCTCTGTAATGCTTTGTCTACCCCAACATGACTGCACTAATTCTTACTCAACCTGGAAAGTTAAACACCTCAGACCTGCCTGGTCCTTGCATGGAAGAGCAGCTGCAGGTCCCAGGTACAAAAGTCACAAGCCAAGAACATACAGCTGAATGGAGCAGCATCGTCCATAGGAGCTGGGATACTGTTCAACCCTTCGGCCTCAGCCTTGCTCAAACAAACAGGCAGCTTTTACTGTGCTGAAGTCTTTACTTCCCCGTGCAGGAATTTTACTCTAGGTTATGTGCTCAGAGCTGCAGGGGGAACACTATGTCTCTGTGAATTCCCACTCTGCTTTAACTCTAGAGCAAAGGCTCATGTTAAGTGCTAAGAAACACATGATTTCTCCTTTCCTAGCCCACCATCAACTGCCCAGGAATGGCTGATTCAAATACTTGAGGTTGTCATGACTGGACAGTTCTCTGCCCATGAGGCTTGGACCACAGGTTAGAGAGGGGCTGCTGAGGAACTGTTGGATGTGTTGACTTCACACACAGTGAACGTTTTGCCATAGCATTACCTAACTGTCAGTTTTCCAGCAGCTACCATATCTTCGGGTTTAGACATAAGAATAAGAAAAGTAAACAAGGCTGAAGAAGCCAGCTAGATTGAGAAGCTGCTTCAAAAAGGATCTGTCTTTTTTTGAGCTTGAAAAAAGAGATTTGCTCAACTTGACAGAGACGCACTTTGCTGTGGAAAGAAACATCAGCTACTGATGAAAGATTGGTCAGGACGGCATAGGCACCTTCCAGGAAACCTGCAGGCAGCACAGCACAGAGCTGCAGAGGCAATGTAGAAGAGACAGTACAGTAACAGAACTTTTTTTATCTGTTCAAAAGCATGAAGCCAGCGCTATCCTGCCTGCTACTAACCGGGTCATCCTGGCTAGGTTGCCTGTGAACCCACCGTGATTAAAACATACCAAGAGAGATCATGCCTTTGCCTACCTAGGGCTGCTTGCTGTTGTGGAGGACACACTCATGCCATGGCAGGTTGACCTGGAAATGTGACCAGCGTGAAGGTCTTCAGGATTTCCCATCTCTTCTTTCTCCGCTGAAAAGAAAAGCCCGGAATGGCTGACAATGGTGAGATCTACAAAGATTCCCTGTTCTAATTCTCTGGTTGGTTGTAAAACTTAGAGAAATGAAGGTCATCAATGCCCTGTCTTGAACCTACATGTTGCAAACAGGTCCTGGAACAAGTCCAACTCTTGAGCCTGTTCCTTCTTTGACACAAGCACCTTTGGATGTGCATGCACTGGTAGGAGTGACTGTGTTTGTGACCCAGAGACATGCGGACATGCCTGCTGACATGCCATGTTGAGTAGGATAGTGCACATTAGACCCACTTACTGAAATAGCCCTATACTGTTTCCATGATGTTCCTCTCAGCCCCCAACTGGTGACTAACAACTGAGAGTTCACTGGGATCAATGTTCCGAAATGCTTCTCTTAAATGGGATAATTGGTCAGAGTAATTACCTGCACTGCAAGTGCACTGCAAACAAATCCTGAGCTAAGAAGTTGTCACTTCAGAAAAGGTATCTGGACATGGTCCTGGGCCCACTGCTCTGGTGACTGTGCTTGAGCAAGCTGGATAGATGGTTACCAAAGGTACCTTCCAATCAGAACCATTCTGTGATTCTGTGCTTCTCTCAGATACTAGTTACTATTGCCTGACTTGGACATTACAGAGGCCATCTGTTTAGGTAAGCCACCTTCAGTTTAACAGTTAAACTTTTCCTCGAAGAGGCTAGAGGGGTTTGCAACAAAATATAGCAAACTGAATGGATGTCATTTCTAGGTGGTATGATGCATGGGTTCAGTCCTAGACGAGTCCTGCTCACCATGTTGACCATACTCCTTCATGTGCACTCATCCTTGCTTCAGCATGTGAGAGTAAAGCCAGAAAGCTACCACGGGTTGCAGATTATAAAAGGCTGCCCTTGTAGGTGTACTTTATTATTGCTTTATTTGTAGGTGTACTGTATTATTACTCCAGTATAACCAGAGTCTGCCAAACAGCACAGACATCCATTTGGAGCCAGACAGGATGTTCCAATTTTATTAGAGTGAGCGCATTACCCTCCTAGCTGAAACATGTTCTGATGTTTCAGTGATAACGTCAAGAATGTGAGAAGCAGAGAAACTGGGTTAATGGAAGAGAGGCTTGCCTTAATGACAGTCAAGGCTTGAGGACAGGTTGCAGCCTTTCAGGGATCTGGTCTATGAGTAACATCAACATTTTTTTGCATTAGCAGCAGATTTTCTTGAAAATGTCATGTTTTTGTTTCTAGGTTTCTGCGTCTGGATACTTCAGAGCATTTTCACTCTTCTTGATTTTGCACACTGAATTTAATCAACAAAATGATAGAGCCTCCCCAGACTACCATTAGTGGAAAGACAGATTTATCCTTCTCAGGAACAATTTAGAGTGCAGGCAAATCCTGGGTGCCTCCAAATCTCTTTGAGGTGCCTGCTAACTATGGAGGGAGCCTCTAACAGCATACATTAGGCATTTGAGTCATTACCTAAATTTATGTGGTGTAATTAAACCCCTCTAGGACTTTTCCAATCCACTTCACAGATTGCACTGGAGTTACTTTATATTTCTTCATATTTACAACAGTATTTGTGAGACCAGAGTTTGGCATATCTCTAGTCTTCATTCCGGTACCTCCTGGTCTTTATCAAGGTATCAGAGTACAGTTGGTGGGTTTGGTTTTTATTTTAACGTCAGCACACTCATTTACTGCTTTTCACTTTGAATGGGCATGAGTATTGGCTTCTGTGAGACATCTGAGAAACTTCTTCCATGAGTAAGGGCAGCCTCAGAGATGCTGCACTTTGCTCTCGCTTCCCATCCCCACACCTCGGCACAACACCAAGCCAATTATATAAACTCATTACATCACATTTACCGAGGCAAAAGCATAGCAATTACACTAATCCTGGAATCCCTTTTGTGGCATAAGTATGTTTAAAGTGTACTTATGCTTTGCTACATGGCTATATTTATAGATAGTCAGATTAACTCTGTCAGTCCATGCTCAGAAGCAGCAGACACTCATGCTAGGGGGAAGAGGGAAATGTGAGCAAAGCTAAAGTGAGACCTGGCTCCCTATACTAGCACAGTGTGACATTTGCCTTTGCTCTGAGCACTTCCAAACTAATGGGCTTTGCTTAAAAACGTGTTCACCCTATGGCAATTACCCTCTATGAGAGGCCAAGATTGCACTGCAGGTAGGGAAATCTTGACTCTGCATAAAGTGATGTAGGCAGGCCCAAAGCTTTTTATCCTGCCCCATGACGTCTTTCTGCCTGCCAGATGAGTATTGCCAAGCTCTTGGTGCCCATTTGACTCTGTGTTGCACAGGCGTTCATATATAACCATGGGCATGAGGTAGGTGATTTTCTGAAGCTCCATGTAGATATCTACTTAGGCATTATCCATAATATACTGGAAACCCTCTGGGTTCTTTCTGGACTTCTCCTTGTTACCTGTTTATGCAAAATGTCCCCCACATGAAAGGAGCTAGAATTGGCCAACCTACAGCAGGTGAAAACAGTGAGGGGCAAGCAGTAACGTACTGGTGACGAGTGCCAGATTAACTGCAGAGACTTGTCTGGGTACACATCACTACGGTATGAGAATAAGTACTGGAAGAGTCATCTGTACTGCAGTTAGTGTTTAATATTAAATAATAAAGAAGATATTCATTAGTAGTCATTAACAGCAGTCATTTAAAATAATGGAAAGTTTCTGAACGCAGACTAAGAAGAATTCTATGAATTTATCAGAATGTAAGTCAGTGTTCATCTTAATAAATGCGTGGGCTTAAATTAGGAAAACTATGTTATTCTAAATGCCTTTAATGAATTTATTGGTTAAATGTAGGCATAAGAACTTACAAGGTTGGCTAGTCAGTGGGCTTTCACAATAGGATATGAGTTGGTCATTGAGAAAACACCAAATAAAACTGTTTTCCTTCAGATAATTATTGCTTATTAATGCAGTGTAGGCCAAATAAGCTTTGACTTTTATGGTAAACTTGAAAACCCATGATCATGTAGGAAATCAGCTCCTTCATGGAGGAGCCATTATTATTATCTTTATCACACTGCAAATCACTACATTGCAAGTATTACACTGCAGACACTAGCAAAAATCGGTAAGAAGTTAAGAGCAAGACACTGAATGAAGTCTGGGAGGCCTGGCATTTCCTCCTGCTCAGCCACAGGCTTTCTGCATAACCCCCAAACCAGTGTGTTTTTCCTGCCACAGTTTCCCCTCTGTAAAATTGAGATAACAAGATTTCTCTTCTTTCCAACCTATTTTTGCCTGGGCTCTCTCTTACTTTTGCAAAATTCTTGAAACTGGGATTATGTCTAACTCTATATGATCTGTCCATCAGAAGGAGCAGGAGAACAGCAGCAACCACGATACAAGTAGTAATACCCAGAAACAAACAAGAAGAGATGAAAAAACATAATGGCTGGAAACAAAGAAAAAGTTTCGTGAGTTAGACAAACTGAAAAAAAAAAAACGAAAGAAGACAAAAAAACCCAAACAGAAATTGTTTCAGGGAACGGATTTGGGAAGAATGTAAAATGAAGCTCTGAAACACACATTTACAGGGCCAAATAATGAAGAGTGAAGAGCAGATGTAGTTGAAGTTTGGACAGAGCTCTTGCAGTGCAGCCCTGAGCTCAGGTCCTCCTGCACAGGAGGAGATGGTGCATAGCAGGGCCTGCCTAGAGGTGGGTGAGACACAAGTGCTGTGTGTGTTTGCACCCCAGCTCTCTCCAGTTGGCTGTAATGCTATTACCATAGAAAAGAGAAGGCCTAGGTTTAAGCATGGCTATAACTACCAAGACTCTTGGTACTCGCTTATATAGCTTGCCAGTAAAAAGTTGATGACTATGAAATGTCATTGCCTATAGCACCATGACTGGCTAGCTTGATTATAACTATCCCTGTGGCAGTGCAAGCAAGTCTTGAGAACATCTGGGGAAAGTAAAGAGCATTATAAAAGGACCTCCAGAATTTTCCTAGGCATATGGAAATCAAGAGGGCAAAAATCCAGATTCAGAAAAACAAGAGTGAGGAGGAGGAGGGATAGGGAGAAAGAGAGGACACCCAAGACACCAAAGAGCTAGAAAGGGAACACAGAAGTACAGCATAAAAAATATTTTCAGCATGGCATTCGGCTGAACTCACTTCCGGATAACAGGGGAGAAAGTTCAATGCAGACTGACCTTTTGGTCTAGGTTCTGTCTTGCATACTCTGAACATCCAAAACATTCAGTGAGTCAGTAGCAATCTGAGTGTCTGGGGAATATAGGGTTGGGCCCTTATGGTGCACTTGGGAAAAACACAAAAACAATCCCTGGAGCAATCGTATGGAGGAGTGGTGTGATCTCAGCATCACCTAGGGAAAGAACAATTTATTGTAGATCACTAAAAATTAAAAGCACTTTCCAGGAAGCAAAAATGAGGCCAGCAAAAAAAGAACAGAGTCATGCATGAGTGATAAGCAAATATAATTCACTTTCAGACGGGCAGATTTGAGTCACCAAGCAGTGCAGGCACCCTGTGTATTCGTGACTCAAAATATGAGGGGTTGTTTACAATATGACAGACTCACAGAATGATTGAGGTTGGAAGGGACCTCTACAGATAATCTGGTCTGATCCCCCTGCCCCAGCAGGGACACCTAGAGCACGTGGCACAGAGTGGCATCCAGGCGGGTTTAGAAGATCTCCAAAGAAGGAGACTCCACAGCCTCTCTGGGCAGCCTGTTCCAGGGCTCTGTCACCCTCACAGGAAAGAAGTTCCTCCTCATATGGAGGTTGAACTTCCTGTGTTTCAACTTACACCTGTCGTCCTGTCACTGGCCAACACGTAGAAGAGTCTGGCCCCATCCTCCCTACCATCACCCCTCAGGTACTTGAACATGTTGGTCAAATCTCCTCTCACCCTTCTTTTCTCCAGACTAAACAGGCCCAGCTCACTTAGTCTTTCCTCGTAAGATAGATAGTCCCTTAGTCACTCCTCATAAGATAGATAGTCCCTTAATCATCTTCGTGGCTCTCCACTGGACCCTCTCTAGGCACTCCACGTCCCTCTTGCACTGGGGAGCCCAGAACTGCACCCAGTGCTCCAGGTGCGGCCTCACCAGAGCTGAGTAGAGGGGCAGGATCCCCTCCCTCGACCTGCTGGCAACGCTCCTCCTCATGCAGCCAGGATCCCATTGGCCTTCTTGGCCACAAGGGCACATTGCTGACTCACAGTTAACTTATATGTTAATATGATAAAAAATCTTGCATCCATCTTACATGTCACTTTTGCCTTTAGGTTTCAAAAAGATTCCTCAGCTTTTCTGGTGCCCCAAACCACTCTAGATATAGGAGTCGGATATTTTTAAAATGCAAATCTTGTTGCTCTTATGACTTTTGCATTAGAACATCTGTCTTTCTTTCTTAAGGAGCTGTAAAAGAGAAACAAGAAGGAATGTGTGTGTGTTTGTATATGAAAGAGAAAAGGGTTTGGAGGAAGACTGAGATTGCTTAACAGTAAGGATGCACCAAGAACAGCTCAGGAAAACCTGTATCCCATGTCCCCATCTCTTTTTTGTACATATCATTTAGCTTTGCATACCAATTTGTTGTGTTTTACACGGATATGAACTACTTGGGTATCCTTTTTAAGACAACAGAACAAGAAAGATGGGCTACCAGTGGCTGCATTTTTTTATGTTTAATTTTGATCAATATATTTTCAAAATAAATGCAACAGTAATATTACATATGCAGGCCATTAGTGGCAATACTGTCCTATAAGTGAATTCAACAAGGCTTCTTCACGAGACTGAAGTATTTGGGCCATATATACACTTTATGTGCATCACATATATTAAGAAACACTTTCCTACAAAGGAGAACAAATAAGTCATGAAATTCAGCAAATGAAGCATAGATAGATGATGTACATAAAGTGCTCCACAGAAATATTTTTGCTTTCCATGTTACTGAAGTAAAACTTCCTTTGTCACTGGGAGAGTTATCGGTCATCTATACCATAGTCTTTCAAATATTAACTTACTACTGCCTTCTCTTAACCAAAATTTCCTGATGCTTTTTGTTTCTTCATACAAGGGAAAAATCCAGATTACATACCACAAATATCTCTAATATTCATATAGGAGAAAGGTTATTTCTTATTTTAAAAATATGACCAATGTAGGAGATACTGTTCTTCAGGGCAGCAGGGGAGAGGGGAAGGAAACAATGAGACAAGAGTTTTTTGCACAAGTGTACTACAAAATAGAAGCACCAATAACAGCTAAATCCATTTACAACATCATTCATATTGCAGTTTCAATTATGGCAAATTGATGTAACTGAGGTTTTAACCACTTGGAATGCAGCTAAAACAGAGTTTCATTCTGGTGTAAATAGATCGACTTTAGATAAATCTAATTATGCCTCTGTCAGTTTTTAAGCATAAACAAGTCCATGATCATGACAGCAGGGAATGATCTTCTCGGTTATGCCAGTGAGTGCTATAATTGCAGTAAAGTTCTGCTCACTCCAAAGTCACTATGTCACCTCACCTCAATGTCAGGGGAGAATTTTTTGGAGTTAATTTTGTGCCAAGAGACCAAAGTGTCTCACTGTAGCCTCAGGAGAGCTGTGATGATCCCCTGCAATGCTGGGAAACACAAATGCCACTCAATAAAGGTTTCTGCATCACTGAAATGGCTAAATCCACGAAAAATGTCTGACAAATAACTCTGATTCCAAATACTGAATATTTAAAACTGGCATTGAGACCTCTCCTCTTCTTAAATGTGGCTTCCACTTTCAAGGTGTTTTACTTATTTTTCTTCTCAGTTTATCATGCTTCATGTTTTGGGAGTGAATCACTGACAACTAGCAAAGTACTACTTTTTACTAGCCTTGCCTGAACCTTAGATTGTAGGCTGAGGTCCACACCCGCGAGTAGACACAAACAGTCTTCAGACAGATAATTCTCAGACTTTAAACTCACCAGACAATAATCTCGTGACTTATGCAAATGAAATATTTTTTAAAATATAGACAAATAAAATGTATACATGTTCTCATTAATGCAGACAGGGAGTTTTTGTTTAAGACTACAATCCAAAATGCACAGGCGGACATAGTGTTTCAGAAGGACAGTAAACGGTTGGGCAATCCAATTTGCATTAACTTTCATGCTGATAAATCTTCAAATTATGGCCAGTGAGAGAGGAAAGGACTACTGTTGGTTATATTCCTTCAGAAGACTTGACTACATGTACAAAGATTTGGTTATAAGCCAAACCAGTAATCACTTATAAATCACTTGGTGGTATTTCCCATAGATGAGAGAGGGATGGTTTTGTTGGAAAAAAGAGTTAGGTGAATCCTGGGCATGTAATAAACTCACTCCACAGAGCTGCCAGAACCATGTAGCAATATACACCTTTAGAGGTGAAATCTTAATAAAGAAGCAATAAGCAAGCTATCCAGGTCACACAGCCTTGGAAGAAGGATCCCAGTCAGGTTTCTGAAAGTAAGTCAAAGTCTTAGAGAAAGGACTGGGAGGCAGAAAGTTGCTTTAGGCTAATCTCTATAGTTGTGTGAGAGTATTAAATTGTCCAGGAACAAGTACCAATTAATGTTTGGCAGGAAGGCAGAAAAGCCTCAAAAGATGCCAAAGGATTTCATCAGGACAAATTTGAACCAGAACTTTTTAAGCTCAAGAGCAGCAGATGGCATTTACAGACATGCTTCTCCGTTAGAGGTAAAGATGGGTTTGTCACCTTGTGTATGAGAGAAGGACAAGATTGTACTACAATTTTCGAGGAAGAGAACACAATACTACTATGTGTTTTGGGCAAGAAGGAAGATAAATTCATGAAGTGAGAAGTGAGGAGTTTTGCAAGTTTCCCTTTGAGTTTCACAATTAAATGACTATTTATGAAGTACAAGCTTTGAAAAAATACTGATGTCTATAATGACTACCTGTCACAAATATATAGAGCAGCAATATACCTAGTTAAAAAGTTCTCCCATAATCTACAGGACAAGTGAATTCAGTGCACTTACTTAAATTAAATTACAACAACCTGCCTGGATTCAGCAAGGCTGATTGGCTTGTGCTGATTAAACATTGCCGTCTGTTTTCCCACTCCATCCCATTCTACCCAGAGGAGATTTTCCATTATGTAGGTATCCCATTATCCTAAATAATTGGATTCCTCAACATGACATGGTATAAAGAGCCATCTTGTTATAACTTTGGATTGGCCAAATTCATGAACAGTCTTAAAAATATGAGTTAAAGTAGAAACACCAATAGCCTGAAGACATCATTTTCGGATGGGACATTTTGGTATAACTCTTTGGTCTGATTCAGTGCAGCTAAACTAGTAAATTAAAAAGTTCCAGGTCCATGGACTTAGGTGCTGGGCCTTGGTCATCTTGATGATTGAGATGCTTGAATAGTGCCTAGCAAACATTATTTCCTGTCTGCTTTAGCCTGAAGTCCTTGCAGGATGAAAGTTGTATTTATGCTGTATTAAGCTTTAGAGCAACATGCAGATAAGAGATCCGTGTCTCCTCTAAGACAAAAATGTGCTGGCTTCAGCCCTGCATATTGTAGATCTTAAGGTAGATCAAAAATAACTCAGAGTAGGGACAGTGGCTACCTAACAGTGCACATCAAATCTCCAGAAGCTTTTTATTAATCCAATGGTTCTTAGCCACGTTAGACCAAAGACACACTGAGACCATCTTCTCTCCACTCTAGCAAATATAGGGAGAAACAACCTCTTCCCTAATGGAAGAACATTTTTCACAGCTATGCACTGAAGCTGTACTCAGATTTCAAGGATTTGCTTATTGCTTCACATGCTGAAGTACAAGAAAGTATCAGATGCTCTCAGTGAACCAGGTTTCTGTTTGTAAGACAGAGGAAAGTACACAGCAAGACATAGATAACTTATCTGTGTTTGTAACTTTTTTTTTTATACTATAGGAGCAATAAAAACTATTTACAAGGCATACAAATTTCAGTTTATAGCTAGAAAGATGTTTCTCCCTGTCTGCGTTGTCTCTGCAAGTGTCAAAACAAACTTGTATTTCATACCAATAAAACACGAATTTCTTGCCAAGAACAGCAAGAAACAAAACAAAATAAAGCTATTTCCTCAGAAAAGAAAAAGAAAAAGAAATAATCAGAGTCTTACAAATCTGCCTCTGATCCTGTAATTGGGCTGATGGGAGCAGACACCATGGGAACCCGTATAGCAGCCTGACTATGCAGATCCATTCCAACTGTCCCCCCCGTAGTCTCCAAGCCATGTTGGGAGGGTGCTTCTTTCTCCTGATTAATTCCTTACTTCTGAAGTGTTCCAGCTCATTTCAGAGGGTGAAGTATTATGAATTTAGCCCAGAGTGTGAAATCCAGAGTTATTTGCTAGAGCTGGTTAAATTTTTTTTCCAATGGAATGTTTTCTTTCCATCAGAAAATGCCATTTTGTCAAACCAAAACTGCTCTCTGAGGCATGTTGATTTTCACAACCTCTTGTTTTGGGGGAAAAGATTGGGAAGGAGTATTGTGAGAAGGTCAAAATATTCCATTTCAACATTTTTGGAATGAAAGCTATGGAGAAGGAAGTGTTTTTCAAAGCTACTTTTAATTTCAAACTGCATTTTGCTTTATATCACAGAAATAAAAATATTGCAATAAAAGGATTTTTTTTTCAGTCCTGGTAATTATTTGCATTCTGATTTAGAACAAAATAAATGTTAGTTGCATCCAATGCCCTTAAAAGTGGAAATTTCTTCTTTCGCATCTCTAGATAGGGCTACATTAGAGTTGTGAATTCATTAGAGATGTATTTTATCCATTAATCTTTGCAACAAGTGCTTAGATGGTTATTTGATCCTTGCAATTTTCTTGGTTAAATGAAAACCAAAATTCATACAAACAACACTTGACTTGAATAAATTTTCACAGATAGTGAACAATGAAGATATAAAACAGGCGCATGCGACAGCTGATTGTGATTTGTCATAGCATTCTTGTACAGATTTTTAACCAGTCAGCCAGATTTTATGCTTGTTGACTCTGAAATGAAGATAATAAGTTGTAGATTTTAATATATTTTGAGTAATGCTTTTAAATATGACCCTGTTTCAGCTAGAAAATTAAACTTTAAGCTCAATCCAGTTGAATTAGAAATAAGCACATCATAGGAATTAAGCATGTGGATAATTAAGCAAGTTTTTTGGGGGAGGGAGAGGGCGCTGTTAGAAAAACATTTCATTTTGCTTGTATTTCTTTAGTAGTCCCATTTTTATGTTCATGTTTTAAGCCTGATAAATCACACAGAGTGCCTAGATCTATCATAAATGAATAGAAGGATTAAATTCTCAGCTTGGTATCAGTACAGAGATCTAAAATAATGCCCTACTGATATTTATACTTTTCCAGTTGTACTCTGCCTGGCTTTCACTTCAATCACTAAATAATCCAGAACTGTGCATTAATTTGCTATATGTCCACACATCTAGAAGGGCGTTGAAGAACCAGGGGATCAAAGATGTTTGAGCCTATTGTGGATTTAAAACAAAGAGTAGCATTCATTTGATCCTGGTAAATTTCCAAAAATATCTATCTTCTTCATTAGTAAGAAAGCAACATGACCCATAAGCATCTAGAAACTTTGCCTAAGTAGGGATGTGATGCCAGGTCCTTGTGCGCAGAATGTAGTTGTTTAGCTCTCCAAGCTATGCACTCAACACATCTGTCCCCTCCGACATTCCTACTTCTTCATCAACATCTTAAGTCTAGTCTAGCTGGTCCTGAAGAATATGGAGGCAAAAAGTAAAAGCATATTTATTCAACTCAGCTGGAGCGGAATTGGTCTTTTAATTTTCATGTGTGCATGATAAATGGTAAGGAAAAAGATAAAAACCAAAATGAATGTTTTGATGGATGAATTAGAATATATATGTGTACTTATAAACTCAATTTATAGAAAGTTCCTGAATTTAAGTCTTTTTGGAAATATTCACAGGATGAAATAAATGTTTTAAGAGTCAAAAAAAAGCTATTATCTTTATAGTGTGAACAGTGTTAGAGTTTATTCCATAAAAAGCATAATGTAAGGCTCTATTTTCATCAGACATTTATAGAGATAATAAAACCTTCCTGCATTCTCAGAGCTGCAGTAAGCATCAGGGTGTTTTTACATTTTTCCTGGCACATTTCCTTGCTCTTTCAGGTTCCTCAGCCTCTTCCTGCTCACAGTCTCACTGCAGTCCCATATTCCATCCTTCTACCACAAATCCAGACATTTCTCCCACATTTGGTGGCTAGCTCAGAAAATTGCCTCTTTATCCCTCAATTTCACTAGTACCTGAGTATGGACACTATTCAGAGTTGCACACACAGAGACATTCTTATGAGCAGTAAAAAGGAAAGAAGGAAGGAAAGGAAGGAAAGGAAGGAAAGGAAAGGAAGGAAAGGAAGGAAAGGAAGGAAAGGAAGGAAGGAAAGGAAGGAAAGGAAGGAAGGAAGG